>JAEQML010069319.1:0-17576 GCA_016904865.1 Pissodes strobi | reverse complement strand
TACATTTTCCCTGAAAGTTGAAAGAGCTTAGCCATTTACAGATAGAGAATATGGAATTATAACCAGTTACGATTTATCTCGCTGCATTTTTAATGTAGGACTTCTATTTCATAATATATTGACAGCTGTCAATTTTTTTTGGGATATTGACAGATGTCTAAATTTTCTTATGACATTGACATATGTCAAGTGCCTATCACCGGACAACTGCGATTCCATGCAACTTTTTCGATAAACCTATCATGTGTATTTAAAACTTGTCTGAAACTGGCAGTAACATGTTGTAACTGAAGGTAAATTGGCAACGTCGCGAAAAAAATTTCATAGGAGACCTAATAATAAAGATATTTAAAAACAAAATTAAAAGTTTACCTATTAATTACAGACAGAGGGAAAAATATGGAAATATAACTAGTTACGATTCATCTCATTCCATTTTTAAGGTAGGACTTCTAGTTCGTATATTGACAGCTGTCAATTTTTTTTTACGATGTTGACAGATGTCTAAATTTTCTTATGACATTGACAGAATGAACCTAACCTCAAAAACGCGTGTTTGTTTTGATTTTCCAAAGAAAATTTAATTGATTTTTTTTTTATGGAAAACTCTCTACTTTTGCTTATATTTTGAGCATAATGTATTAATGAGACCGTTTTTGGTGCCTGTGAGTGAAATTAGCTCTCGCTTGTAGCTATTTTTGCTACTATGTAAACAGGGATTGTTTTTGGGGCTTTCTGAGCTATTTTGTTGTTTCCAGTACCAGTTGTTACTAGTTTATACTGAGGATGTCTGGACAATGTTCTGACTGTTCAGTTCCTTGCACTTTTAAGGATCCACCAAAAAACCCTGGAGATGTGTTTGGTTTTCCGTGCGACTGGTGCAAAGTTATAAGGTGTAAAAAGTGTGCTAACATAGGTTCTAATGAAGTTCGTGCTATTGCTGCTGTGAGCCGATCTATACCATATATATGTAAAGTATGTGCCCCTAAACTAAAGAAGCTGTTTGAAGTTGAGGATCGTGTTACGTCATTGGAGCAACAATTGGAAGTTGTAAAAGCTGAGACCAAGAATATTACAGTTCTCATGGAGAGCATAAAAACCCTCTGTTTAGATGTGAAAAGTATAAAAACATCCTTCCAGAGTTCTTTCGATGAGCTGAAAACAGAAATTGCCTCTATGAAAACTTTTATCACGGAGCATTGAGTCTTCACATCATACAAGCATGGATTTTATTCTCACTGAGGTCAATGAGAGAAACCTGAGAGCCAACAACATTATAGTCTACAATATGCCTGAATCCAACTTGGAAAGAATCCAGGCTGGAATTCAGGATGACCAGCAAAAGATTAATGTTTTTTTGGAGGTGTTAAATAAGGAACCTGTCCCTCAGAAGATGCTCAAAGTTATTCGTTTGGGCAAGAAGAGAGAAAATGTTCCTAGACCACTTAAGGTGGTTTTTACAGATTGTAAAACTGCCAAGGAAGTAGTTTTAGCAGGTAATAGGGTGACTAATGATCATACTTATAAAATTAAAAATGATTTAACCACCCAAGCAGAGAGAATGTATAAAAAATGTTGAATTAATGTTTGATAAAATTTTCAAGTTCTGGTCCTGATGGTGTCCCCAATTATTTTTTGTCAAAATGTTTATGTACTCTTTCCTACCCACTTTTTATTACATTTAAAAGATCTTTGGATACAGCAGTTTTTCCAACTCTCTGGAAGCACAATTTTGTGGTACCAATATTTAAAGCTGGTAATAATTATGAAATTGAGAATTATAGAAGCGTGAGTATACAATCTGCAAACCCAAAGCTTTTGGATAGTCTTGTTTCTGCAAGGGAAAGAAGAGGATTGAGTCAGCTTATGCTGTTCATGGCCATGATATTCAATACTGCAGCACAGTTAAGGACTTTGGGATATGGTTTGAGGAACAATTAACTTTTAATACACTCTCTCTCCAGTCGGTCCCTCACTGCTGAGGATCGTGATTTCCCCCAATATGTTCGACCAGCTGTTTCCATTTTGTTCTGACCTACGCGTCTCGAAGAGCTTGACAGAATGAGCGGCCCGTATTTTGTTGAACTTGGTCGGACCATCTGGTTGGCGATCTACCTCTCGCTCTTTTTCCAGGAACATTTCCAGAGATAATCAGTCTCTCTAAGCTATCCTCACCCCTGCAAGCCACATGACCAAAAAACTGAAGGACAGGCTGTAGACAAGTTGATGACAATCTAGTTTTTATCTTAAGTTCATCCAAAATAGAAACATTTGTACGATGAGCCGTCCAAGGAACTCTCAGCATTCGCCTCCAACACCACATTTCAAAAGCGTCGATTTTTTGACGTTCATGAGCACGGAGAGTCCAAGCTTTAGCCCCGTATAAGAAAATGGAGAAAACGAGAGTCTTTACAAGTCTTATTTTTATTTTTTCGGAAATTGATCGATCTTTCCATATTTTGGTTAGCCGACTCATGGCACTTTTTGCCATGCCAATGCGTCTTCGAACCTCTGCCTCGCAGTTTCCGTTATTGGATATGGTAGAGCCCAGGTAGATAAAGTTGTCCACCAGTTCGTATTCGCTTAGACGATCGGTCAATTGCAAGGTGTTAAATCTATCCACTAACATTACTTTGGTCTTGCTCTTGTTGACTTTTAAGCCGATCTTGTTGCTCTCGTGTTCTACTCGTCTGAGAAGTTCTATCATCTCTTCCTCCGTTGCTGCTATAAGGGTGGTATCGTCAGCAAATCTTCAGTTAGAGACTTTTTTCCCGGCCACTGTTACACCTCCGGACTGACAAATTCTCCATATATATTAAAAAGGTTAGGTGATATCACGCAGCCTTGCCTGACTCCACGTTCCGTTCGAAATTGCTGTGAGAATTTCTGATCCAAACGAATCGTTGCTGCGTTTGATTCATAGAGGTTCTTTATAAGGATCACAAGATGGGGAGGGGAGTCCATGTTTATCAAAATGGTCCAAAGTTTGTCCCAGCTAACACAGTCGAACGCCTTCTGGTAATCGACGAAGCAAACCAGCATGGGTACTTGAAATTCTGTAGACTTTTCGATAAGCTGTCTTAAATTTAGTATTTGCTCTCTAGTTCCCTTTCCTTTTTCACAAAAACCTGCCTGTTCTTGGGATATTTGGCGATCTAAATAGGCTTTAAGTCTGGTTTTTAGGATTTTTAAAAGAATTTTGCTGGCGTGAGATATCAGTGACAGTGTTCGGTAGTTCTCACATCTTGTAGTAGTCCCTTTTTTATTTAGTGGAACGTATATTGAAGTGCACCAATCAGCTGGCCATTTTCCTGTGTTCCATATAGCCGTACAAATAGAGTGTATAATTTGGACGTCCTTTTTGCCTAACATTTGAAAAAACTCTCCTGGTATGGAGTCAATACCTGGCGATTTGTTTTTCTTTAGCGATTGAATCGCCTCCTCAATTTCTGAAAGTGGTATCGCGGGCTCTTTGGGACAATCATTTGGCCATAAATTCTCTGTCGGAGTTTCTTGATTTCTGTACAGATCAGCACAATAAATTCTCCACGTTTCTAAGATTTCGTTGATGTCAGTTTTTAGTTTTCCCTCCTTGTCTAAGATAGACCAGCTTTGTGGTTTGAAATCTCTCGTTAGCATTTTTACTTTATGGAATAACTCTCTAGGTTCATTTCTATTTCCATGTTTTTCTATTTCTGTGCATATCTGGGCAATGTAATTTTCCTTGTCCCTGCGGCATTGTTTCTTGATTTCTTTTGACAGACTTCTATAGTCAGTGTCGGTGCCAGATTTATGCTTAAGATATTTTCTGCGTTGAATCAGGTCCCACGTATAGCCGGTGATCCATGGCTTACGTTTTATAGTAGTTGGTGATGCGTGGTCTTTCGCAGTTTCGATTATCTTATCTTTTAAGTAGTTCCAGCTGTTGTCAGGATCGATTCCTATTTGATCTAGACACAGTTTATTTTCAAGATCCGTCTGAAAAGCTTGTTCTTTTGAAGGAAGCGGCAACCTGATCTCTCCGACCTGCCTACGATTCACAACCTTAAAGCGAAGTCTAAAGTTTGGAACCAAGAGCTGATGATCGCTTCCACAGTCTGCCCCGGGATAGGTTTTACAATTTATGGCCGACGACCTCCATCGTGATTTGATCAGGATGTAATCTATTCGGTTCTTGACTTGGTTATTAGGGCTCCGCCACGTGAATAGTCTTCGGGGATGGTGCTGGAAGAGTGTGTTAGTAACTACAAGATTTTGTTGTATACAAAATTCCACAAGGCGATCGCCTCTCTCGTTTTTTTCACCCAGTCCGAAATGTCCCATGACATGCTCAACATCCTCTGAGGCCTTTCCCACTTTAGCGTTAAAGTCACCCAAGACAATTACCATGTCACGGTTTGGGATAGTTCTAAATATCTCTTCGAGACGGCCGTAAAATTCATCCATGTCCGCTTCCTGAGCTGTCGACGTAGGCGCATAGACTTGAAGAAAATGAGCGATCGTGGTAGAGGACTGAATCCTGATATGGATTATTCTGTCATCGACTGCATTGTATCCAACAACGGAGTTGCTCAGCCTTGAAGGTACAATTATTGCAACACCATTCACGCTCGCATTCTCTGGACCCGAAAAGTAGACCATGTTGCTTTCGGTGGTTCTAAAGTGTCCGCTGCCCCGCCAGTGAGTTTCTGATAGTCCTAGAACATCCATATCGTAATGCTTCATTTCTTTTTTCTATGATTTGCAGCTTTCCAGGGTGTTGGATCAGCCCCCGGATGTTCCAAGTTCCAATCTTATTTGCCTTTCGGAGGTTAATTTTTGTTTTAGTTTCAGTCGCACATTTTCTGCAGGGTACCTGATTTCTCATACCTTTGCAGCCGGTAGCACATTTCACACCATCCGACCCGGAATCGGTATGGCGTCGAGCGTGAGTCGGGTCGCAACACAGGCTATTTCCCTTATTTTCCATGTCATTCATGTTGTAGGGGAAATTCTCTTGGGAATATAGTGCAGTGGTTTCCCGTTGCCTTCTGCACCGCAGTAGCCAGCCGTGTCAAGAATATGTCCAATGCGCCTGGGTAATTCCGATTCTAAGCCGTCGAAAAGATATGTCTTATGCGCCTTAGCTCGGTAATGATGGATACTGTTGCCCTTCATCATTTTGGTTTGGTTGACCCCCAAGCCAGGGTTGCCACTTTCGCTAGTTCCGCCGTATCGATGGATTCCACCTTCGCCTTCACTACCGTTGTGGTCGTCGTCTGTAACCCTAGACAAGGAGCCCTTACAGGGTGCTATCAGCCGGGCCAGCTGAACCCTGGTTTTTTTTAGCGAGGTGTTACTCCTCGATCCCTCCTCCTTCCCCATCTATGAGTGATGAGGCCCCAGGCTTGGGACTGGCATAGCGGAGTTAATACACACATTAATAATATCATTATGAAGTCATCCAGGGTTCTTGGCTTTGTACTTCGCAAGTGAGAGAGTAAAAGAGTTTATATTTCACTTGTTGTATCACTGCTTGATTATGGTTCAATGATGTGGTCACCATTTTACATGAATAGCTGCTTAGGCTTGGAGCGTGTTCAGAACAAGTTTATCAGATTTTGTTTGTTTAAACTAAATATGAGAATTCCTGATAATCATGATGATGCTTTAGTGATGCTTACGACGCTTACAATCTGATCTCATTTTTGTATTCAAGCTGATTAATGGTTATGTAATTTGTCCTGAACTTCTGAGCATGATTTTCTTTAATGTTCCACTTAGAAACCTAAGACAAAATCGCTTATTTTCTCTGCCTTTTCATAGCACTAACTATGCAGCTCATTCTCCCATTGTGAGGACTTTGGGATTCTTAAATTCTAGCAATGTTGAAATTTTGGGCATTACCTTATCTCGGTTTAGGCATCAAATTAGGGAAATTATTTGATTTGTTTTTACTTAGTTTATGTTTTTATTTTTCCTTTTATAGTCTAATTAATATGAATAAAATATTTTATGGTGATATATAGTTAATTGAGTTAATTCTGTTATTATTAAATATAGTTTATTATGGTGGTTGGATTTAAAATATTGTATTGTATTATTATTTTTTTTTAATATGTATATTTATAAATAAATAAATAAATAAATAAAGATGTCAAAAAAAGAAAATTTACGACGTTGGCAAATGTCTAAATTTTCTTATGACTGATAACGTGTAATCATGTGAATACAGCAATTATTATCAATGGTGAGGAGATTGATTCATCTGAATCATGGAGAGAACATATATAAAAATCGTCTGGATGGGATATTACTATTTACTATAGTTATTATTGAACATTTTCCTACTAAAACATAATATCTTCCCATTGTCTCAAGTTAAAACCGTGAGTGTTCTCCCGCAAAGTAACGCTCATAGAATTTAAAATACCTTGTTAAGGTCGAATCGAATAGCATTGTTCTAAATGGAACGTGCCATTTCCTATATATACATGTATTATACACAAGGATTTTTTTAATTGACAATAACATAAGTTTACCGCAACAAAGGGCGTGCAAACGTATTATTTTGACCCTTCCATTGTCAATGGTACAAAATAAAATCGATACATAAATTATTATGCCCTCATAATGGCGTAAGTAACAATGAACCCAGTTTTTCATATTTATAAACCTTTTTCCCTCTTGGTTGAGCATGTAGTTCCATTTTGTATGTGCTTATAATAAGGTCAAAGTTCGGCAAAATGCACTACAACCACAGACTTAAAAACCCCTGAAAAGGCGATCTGTTATTGAAAATTACTAACGGGTGGGAGAGAGAAAGGTATAAGGACAGTGTTCAGCGTTTGCAGTTTGTAATTTTTTATTCTCAGTGGCGTGTATAAGTTTGCTTGTTAAGTCCATAGATGTATAATTTTTTTTTATTTTCTTCCAGAGTCAAGCGCCCGCGGCCGGTCCGAGAGAAACTTTACCATCTGCCACCCCGGTCGCCCACGAAGTCGACAATATTTTTAAGGTAAGTAAGCTTTCGTCTTAACCCATTGACGTCCACGAAATTTTTCGATAGATATTTTTATTTTGATATAAACTCAAATTGAACAAAAAATAAAATGTAACTCATATGGGGACAATGGGAGGAAACACTATGAAAAATAATGTTGTGACAAACTTTATTATTGACAGAAAACATAATAAGAATTAGGCATGATAGTTTTTAAAACAGTATCGCTCCTATACACAATGTTGCTTTACACTTTTCGCAGCGCCATCTTAGTTGCGCAGACATTTTTTCTGGATAATGTCCATCTTGCACTTTCCTAACAGCGATGGGTACATGACCAGGTGGACGACTCCTGAATTGCGATTTCTCCTTTCCGACGAGATAATGTTGAACTATAGTCGTCTGAAATTCCAGCAGGCCCATTGGTTCTTCCGGACATAGCTGGTACAGAATAATAAATGTTTGCTGGACCTCGCTTTTTGATCTTTCGATGTCGGCTCTTGCTATCATTGCGGAGCAGAATTCGCCAAGCGTCGGATTGTCTCACCCGTCGATAGGGAACGTGAGTTGGGTTTAGACCGTCGTGAGACAGGTTAGTTCGACCCTACTTGCGATAGTAATCCTGCTCAGTACGAGAGAAACCCAAACTAACCTGTATTTTCTTCGGAAAAGCCAAATAACGCACAAATAACGCAACAAACTCTTCCGTAAGATTTATTGGATACGTAATAATGTACTAAAATAGGCGTAAAGTTCATAAAACGCACACACTTTCACGTTTTGTACTCTGCTGCACACTACTGATGACTCACACTTACAATCCACTGAAATAAAACATCAAAAGTATGATCTACGACATTAGCGCTGGCCACACCTTTAGAACCCTCTAACATCTATGATACAAAGGTCCTAAGATACGCTCGTGTATCGAGAGATGACAGCACTAAGCAGTTTTATAGAAGTGTGTTATAATGGGTTAATAAAAAAAATTATTATTTTTTAAGTCAATGTAATGGCTAATAACATACTGTTAATCTTAACACGGAATTAAATTTAATAAATAAATCACTGGCGTCAATTATTGTATAAATACCATTACCGATAATTAAATAATGAATTGTCGTGTTGCTTTGTCGTTTTACCGGTTTTCTCTTAATTTCATCAGCCGCGGGTTTCGTTCCTGCAGCGATACAACGCATAGGTTGAATTGTATTGGTTATACGGCTGATTATCGACTGAAGAAGTAGAATATTTGATTGGTATCGGTTAGCTTGGGTTAGCGACTTTGATTTACAAGTACCTAGTAGTAATTTTCTTACTAAAACCTATCCCATTGCAGCCCATAACGCGTATCGAGGATAAGAGCTATCAAGTAACCGTAAACCATCATAGGCGTAGCCTGGGAAGTAAAAAATGGATTTTTGTATGGAAGCTTATTAGAATTTCAATGGGATTCAATTAAAAATTCTCACGAATGACTGCTAAACAATATTTTAAGCAAATAATCCGCAATATAACGTATCGAGGGTCTCCCGTCACAGAGGCGTATGAGCCAAATCTCAACTTTTAGTAGAAAGTAGTAGAAAAAACGTTTTAAAAAAATGTGTTTATGGTAAAATCGTTAAAAATACATTGATTTTCAGGAGCTCTTATGACTAAACAAATGGTCCGGTAGTTTTTAAAATTTTGGCTCATACGCCTTTGTGTTGCGCTGAAACATTCAAATATTTTATGGCGTATTGCATTTTATAATTCAAACAACACATCTAAATACTCTTCAAAACATTTATTTTTCTTATAAATCTAAGTATCTACATAGTTTCTTTTGCGCCGTCTTTTTAACAATTTTGATTTAACAGCAGCCAGCGATAATTCATCTTCATCTGTTTGGGGATCATTGCCATGAGGCAAAGGCTAACATTTGCAATAATTATAAAACCTCTTTGCTCTTCGAGCTTACCCAGCTTAGAAAATGCCTAAAAAGTCTAAATTAATCATGAAATACGGGAAAATAGTATTGATGCAACCAAAAAATAGCAATTTAAGCAGCAAAAGTTCGAAATTTTAATTTGTTATTATTTTCTCACCTCAAATATTTCTGATGCATCGTCAACTTTCTCGCTGCAATTTAGGCTACACTTACAAATTTCATTCTTATTTTTAGGAAATCTAGATAGGCTTTATAGTTTTCCTGAAGTAGAAATGTATGAAATTGGTTACGATTTATTTTCCTTATGCTTATGTTCATTTCTCTTTCTTCTTCTGTAAGTTTTTATACTCTTTTTCTACTTGTTCATTACCACTCGGTGGTTCTTCATTATTATTTAACAAATAATCATTTTCTAAATTTATATGTTGGTTCTCAATGTCTTTACTTTAGGGTTGTTTGGTACATTTTTCATTTTTGTTCTTACTAATATCTTCAGGATAATTTAAAACCTTATTAGAATCATCTATTAATGGAAGATTATCTTCATTTATATTGTTTTGTAAATCAATGGGACCTAGTACTTGCAAAATCTTCGTCTGAAAAATAGGCTGGTTATCTACAGCAAGTCAGAAAGGCGTAAGAGCCATATACAACGTATATCTACCTAGAAGCTTAAAAATATATTTTGATCATAGAGGCGTATGAACCAAAATTAGTAAATGAATTAAGAAGGTATCTAAATTAAACCAAAAACATAATTTGTAGCTCAATAAAAATAGATAGATGAAATGTCGTTAGTAAAAATATTTTTTATCATATAGTTATGATAAGTTAATTGGGTGATTTAAATTTGAGGTTAAAGAACAACCTTCATTATTTGTAGGCGTATTAGCTAGCTGAACTAACATTTTTATGTGTGAACTACATACCACCGAATGAAATAATACGCCAAATTCACTGTTTGAAAAGAAAACACGGCAATATAAATACTAAACTGCAACGCTGCTGCCTTGTGAAGCGCTGATTCAGACGCTATTGCCTACTTTCAGAATAAGAACTAGAATTTTTGACAAAATTTACTTTAAATTAATAATAATGATATGTTATACGCCTCTTTAATTTGACTTACAACCAAGTATTTTAAGGCGTAAGATCATACGCTTATCCTACAAAAACCGATTGAACGAATTGGCGTATACGCCTTTAGTTTTTTACATATAATTTGTTAATTTCTTACAAAAATTACATACAAAAACTCATTTTTACTAGAATTGGCGAATACGCCCCTCTGACGCGAGACCCTCGATATTTTCGGTAATTCAGTAATAGTAGACAACTTCATGGAATAGATTGAGTGATGATAACGTAGGGAAATCGTTAAGCAGCATAAGTAAAAATTTAAACAATATGTTATTGATGAGATGGTAAAGGATCGAGGTATTATTGTACTAACCCAAACTAACCCTCTATCATTGTGACCCGAATCCAATGGACATAAGTGAAAGTTATGTTTCTATGAACAACAAAACCTTTAAGATTCAGGACGGGCGACATCCCTTGGTGTTTTTTTTTTTGCTTCAGTCCACTTACAAAGGCGTTGCCTATAATACCCTAATGGGCACTGCAAGTAGGAAACGGCGAGAAGGAAAGATATCGTTGGACTCATTTCTTAAAGATGTTTAGACTGTAGCCAACAGGAAACAATTCGGTTGGTAAGGAGTTCCAGATGCTCGTCACATGCCAGAAGAAAGAATTTTGGAAGAGGCTGGTTCTGGATGTGCTCTGTTGAAGAGCATATGGATGAAAGCTTCTAGCTCGTCGTGTGGAACGAACAAAGCTGGCACTGGAGGGAATCAGAGTTGTAAGTTCGGTCGAACACCCTCCGTGATAATATCGATAAAAAAAGGAGAGATCACCCACCATCTGTCTATATTCCAAGGTGTGAAGGAAACAAATCAGTGTTTCGTCGTTAATAAGTCTTAACAGCTCGGTTCGGAGCAGAACTCCAAATGTGAGAGCAATACTCCAGAGTAGGTCTGATTTGCGCTTTATAGATTGTAAGCAGCTGATGGGAGCTGAAGCATTTTTTGGCACGGAAAAGTTTTTGAGAGGCACACTTGGCGAGACCTCGGACATGCTCATCCCATGAAAGGTTAGTGCTTGCGGTTATTCCAAGAAGCGAAAGATTGGAGGATGGAGAAAGAATCTCCCCCTTCATGATGATGTCAAGGTGGTTTCCCTTAGTTTTCTCCGGGAGAACACAACAGTCTGTGTCTTTTTGGCATTGAAGGTTACAAGATTGTTGGATCCCCATTCAAAAATTGTGTTTAAGTCACGATTGATTGAGTCAGTCTATTGTCTTCTTAGTTGTCCCAGAGACAAGAGTCTAGGAAGCAGACAGACGGAGCTGTATTTCACTTTTCGCATGGCCCTCCGCTTGCTACCGCTCGCTACGGGGGCTTAACAAAAGGAAACTAACCAGGTGCTTACCAAACCTAACCCAAGACATACCCAAAATCAAGAAAAAAAACTGTTTGCTAACCAAAACTAATCCAAGACATAGTTCCGTCTCTCTGTTCCCTAGACTCTTTTGTCCCAGAGTGGACGATGGTAATGGTTTGTCAGAAGAAAAGGATGACACAAGACTGCTATCGTCCGCATAGCTGTAAATGGTGGTTTCAGTAAGCTTTGTTAGGTCATTTATGTGCAGCAGGAACAAAGTTGGAGACAAAACCGAACCCTGCGGAACACGAACTTCTTCTTCAAGTGCCTATCCGTTCCGAATGTTGGATATCAGCATGGATATTCTTACTTTGTTGATGGCGATTCGGAAAAGTTCTGCTGATGATTTGTCAAACCACGTTCTAAGATTTGCCAACCAAGATATTCTCCTTCGGCCAGGTGCTCTTCTCCTGTTAATTTTGCCTTGTAGGATTTCCTGTAGCAGCCCGTATCTATTTGGGTTCCTCATTATGTGGCCGAAATACTGAAGTTTCCGACATTTTACGGTATCTAACAGTTCTGGTTCTTTCTTCATCCGTCGCATTACTTCTATGTTGGTAATTTTTTGTGTCTATGATATTTTCAGTATTCTCCTGTACAGCCAGAGTTCGAACGCTTCAATTCTCCTGGTAGTCTCTTTAGTGAGTGTCCAGGTTTCTACGCCATACAGAAGGACCGAGAAAATGTAACAGCGCAAGAGTCTAAGCTTCATGTCTAAGGATAGATTATGGGTTTTAAAAAGCAAGTTGATTTTAATAAACACAGAGCGGGCCTTCTCGATGCGACATCGTATTTCTTCAGAGTTGTCCCATCTCTCGTTAATGATTGTCCCCAAGTATGTGTACTGCCTTACTCTTTGTATTCTACTGTGATTGATGTATAAACTGTCCTCCGCGATGTTTCTTTTACTTACTATGAGGAGTTTGGTTTTGTTTATGATCATTTCCAACCCGTACTTGGTCACCCTAACCATCAAACTTTGTAATCCTTGAAGATTATCTGCAAACATGATGGTATCATCTGCATATCTTATGTTATTAAGTTTAGTACCGTTTATAATGATTCCTTCCTCAATGTTGTCGAGTGCTTCTCGAAAGATGTATTCTGAGTATACGTTAAATAAGATGGGTGACAAAATACAGCCTTGCCTCACTCCTCGCAGTATATTTATTTGTTCTGTGTGACTGCCATCAATTCTCAAAACTGTCGTCTGGTTCCAATATAATTTTATAATTATGTTTAAATCCCTTTGACTCATTCCTATATTTGCTTCAGTATATTGACCATTTTATCGTGTTGGACTCGGTCAAACGCTTTTTGATAATCGATTAAGCAAGCATATACATCACAGCTGACATCCCTACATCTCTGAAACAACACCTGTACACCAAATAGAGCCTCTCTTGTACCGACGGCGTTCACAAACCCAAACTGATTCGGTGAAATTTGCTCCTCACAAAGTCTATATATTCTTTTGTGTATTATCTTCAGAAACAGCTTTAAGAGATGACTCACACAAACTTATTGTTCTAAAATCACCGCAGGTTTTGGCACTTGCTTTTTTGGGCAGTGTGATAAATTCTGACCTCAACCAATGCGCTGGAATTTCTTCTGTTAAGTAGATGTTGTTGAATATTCTGATCAGCCATTTGATTTTATCTTCGTCAGTAACTTTAGGAATTCAGTCTGTATTTGGTCCAGACCAGCTGCTTTCCGTGGCTTTATTTCCGAAATGGCGGCTCTCACCTCGTCTATCAGAATTTCCGGTCCCTGTCCTACAATTGGTTTTTTCATCATGAAATAGATTCCCTAGATATGTTTTCCAGGCCTCCTGCTTTTTCTCAGCGTCAATGATGATTTCTCCTGCTTCGTTGACCAAGGCTTTACAGTTGTTTTTGTGGCCTTTCCCTGTTACTTCTCGGACTTTTCTGTCAACATTGCAGTCATCGTGCATGTTTTGATGGTGTTCGATCTCGCGACATTTTTCTAGTACTTTTTATTTCGCTTTCCTTATTTCCTGTTTTATAATGCGTTGTATTCGTTTATATTCCTTTGGATTTCCTTTATTTTGTCTTCTTTCTTCCATCAAGCATTGTCGCTGCTGCTTCCTCTATTGCTGGGATTTTGAGTCTCTGAAGGTCATAGTTTGGAGTCATCTTAGTGTTGACCTTCTTCATTTTTACCTTAAATACACCAACCAGGGTACAGTGATCTGATCCAATGTCAGCTCCTGGATATGTTTTGAGGGATAGGCAGCTATTTCTAAACCTCTTATTGAGTAACATAAAGTCGATTTGGTTTCTGACTCTTCTTCCAAGTGTTCATTACTACGAGTTCGTTCGTTACTGCAAAAACTTCAAGTGTGTCCCCTCTTTTGTTTCTTTCACCTAGTCCATGTGGTCCTATAACGTATGATGTACGACCTTCTCTCACTTTTGAGTTAAAATCGCCCATTACAATTGTCATATCATGCTTCTTCAGTTCTTTTAGTATATTATTGGGTGTTGTGTACATATTTCCACTTCTTCATCTTCTTTATCCAGCGTAGGGGCGTATATTTGTATGATGTTCATGTGAACCGGACTCGCTCTCATTTGGATGAGTGCTATTCTTTCTGATACGGATATATAGGCTTTCACACACTGCGCTATTTTCCTGTTCAACACAAAACCCACCCCGTTTTCATGTCCATTCCATTCGTAGTGTCTGAAAAGAGAACTGTATATATATCACCAGTGTTTGGCCATCTCATTTCACTTATTCCAAGGATATCTATCCTCATTCTTTGTATTTCCTTGATTGTATTGTGAATTTTACCTTGCTGGCACATTGTTTTTACATTCCAGGTTGCCATTCTTATTTTCTCTTTGGTATTGATTGCTCTAACGTCTCTGCTTGTAACTGTCCCTCCCGGAGATCCGATTGAGGGACCTACTCCGGATGTTGTTTTAGCTGCAAGCATAGCCATTTTGATTCTACTAGGACATATCCATTTTGGATCTTTAATGAGGTGGGTATCCAAAGTTCTTCCTCATCCTTATGCCGTTGACAGTTCTACTGTTCATCCGCCTTTGGAGCTGGTTTCCCAACTCCAAGACAAAAGAGTGCCCTTCCCTTCTCGACTCCTTTTATCTAAAAAACTAGACAATAGTGTATGTAGAGCCGGTGGAAGGCCATAAGCTGAGAGTTTGTCCAGGAGTGATTGGTGCCACTCCCGGTCGAAGGCTTTGGAGATGTCAAGAGCAGCGACTATTAGCATTATTAGACTCTGTTATTAGTCATTGATTTCCGCATTTTCACAAACATTTTCCGAAAAAAACGCATATTCTCGGAAAAATCTTGAAATTATGCATCCTCTAGGCGCTGAGTTAAAAATTGTAAAAACTCTAATATCTTTTTAAAAAATTCGTATTTCGAAAACGCATCGTTTCTATAGAAAACCGTGATCATTTTCGAATTCAGCAAGTTCGAAAGTATCGATATCGAATCAGAACGATATTTTTAATGAAAATTTAGAAAATCGATAGGGTATATCCTATATTTTTCGTTACCTTCACTCAAAAAATCGAAAAATTTTAATATCGATGAAAATGTGTTTACCAACTAACGTGATAGCGTAGATGACGAAAAAATTATTAGTTTTTCTCTTGTTGATTCGAATATTCAAAACTGCAGAACCTCGGAAAATCACGATTTAAAATTTAACCAAAAACATAATAAACTGTAGTTTGGGGACCTCAAAGCTAAATATAACCATTGAATGGTGACCTAGAGTTTATTAAAAGAATAGCGCGCTTATATACCTATATGCATAACTGTAGTCACAATTCAAAATAATCGATTTTTTTTTCCGCGCAGCTCACGATGACCGTAGCTCTGAGGAAGTGCACATATATTTATTGGAAAAAAGCTGAAAAATACGCCCTTAAAATCTTTGTGGTAAATAAAGAAACACTGTACATCTACTATTTCATCATAAGCGAATACTAAGAGCAGTTCGCATACGCCGGATTTTCTAATGTTAAATATTAGCGTAACCATGGTGATATCTGTCAGCGCAAGGAAGGACGGCCGCAAATTGCTCTAGTTATTTGTTTTATAAGTTGACTGCGAGCGGAAATTTGACGATATGAGTAATGACTGGGTTTAGATTCAAACGCCTTAAAACGAATTTTAAAAACCGTCAATTAAAATAGGAAAAAAACAATTTTTCAGGAGTAGGGTTCGACGTGTAGCCTTACCTAGAAATTATTGAACGCGTGGAGCCCTATTTCTTTCAATAAGTTTTAATGATGATTAACATAAAAGCTAAATATAATGATTAAATTACAGGTCCGTATTTAAAACCAATAAGTTGATTGCGATACTCAAAAATCTAGCTTCCGATAACAAATTTGAAGACAAATATTTGAGAGGTTAATTTTGCAAAAATTATATATTTCCCTCCACCTCCGAAGCTAAAAACAATTTGACAACATTGTCAACGTGCCGTCAACGGTCACCTAACCTAAAAGTTTATATTACGAAACAATATAAAAATGAACGAAAATTGAAATTAATAATATAAATACAATCACGGTAAGTCGATAGGTTTTCTGAAAAAAAAAAAATTCAAACAGACCCTCGGAAAATCACGATTCAAAATTTAACCAAAAAACATAATAACTGCGGTTTTCACTATTCAATAGAGAAAGAATGGCTCTATAAATCATGAAGTTATCAAGTCGCTATAACTTTTTTTTTGTGTTTCCGATAGGCGATCAAAAATTAATTAAAAATTGTAAAAACTGCAATAAATTTTATATAAAAATAAACATATCTCGAAAACTGGTCGTTTCTATAGAAAACGGTGATAATTTTTGACTTTGGCAGGTTCGAAAGTGTCTGTATCCAAACAGAACGCTCTTCGGCGACAACGGTGCCCCGATTCACTGCTTATCCTTCATTTGCATTTAGTGGCACCATTGTTCATTTACCGTTTACAGGGTGGCCCGAACTACATTTTTAATTCTGTTATGCTGAATATAAGGATTAAAGAGGTAACATTCGTTCAGACACCGCTTTAAATCTTTTATGAGGGTGCCGAGCTATCAACTCTTATGAAGTAATGTAAAAAAAAAATAGTTGAAAATTGCTAGTCAATGGTATCGATATGTCTTCACCACTCTACGTACCTTCGTCTCTTTATATCACTAATAACGTATGTTTTTTGCAGGAAATGATTATGCCATCTACGCCACTGTCCGCCATTGCTGCCACCCCTAGAATAGATTCGGATAATAAGTACCAGTACAACCCCTTAGCCAAGGTACTAAGCCACATATTAATTACTTTGTAACATTATAATCTTTTTTAATTAGGTATTTATGAAATCCTCACGTGTGATGATGCATCCAGCTAGTACGACCCAGCTCAAAGGGCTTGACATAGAAAGCTGAATTTTCAAAACTCTAGGGGTTAATAATTAAATTTTTTTTGTAATATACAGGGTGTTCCATTTAAAAAATAGTTCAACCATTTTTGGATTTCGCAGCAACAAATACATCAAATGGGTATTTGGGTTTGCTATAAAAATACAGGGAAGGTCAAAAATAAGCCTCTGTTCAGTCCTCGTTGGAACACCCTGTATATATCAAAACAAAAATTCATAAGCTCTTGTTTGAGACTCCTTTTTACTCTTTTGATGGGTTATTATATGCTGGTCTCAACTGCGCCTTATTCGGCTTCTTTTGTGCGCAAAAGCCATTCATTTATTTTATGTATTTCATCTTTTATAACTTTTTTTTTCTAATGCTTTTTTTTTTACTAGACTTGTCTATATAATATGTTAAATTAACAAAAAAATTGTTTGCAGATGCCTGAACCAACCACAACCCCCGTGGCAGCAATACAGAGTAAGTCTTGACTTATTCCTCAGTGTTAAAGAAACAAAGCTTACCAAAGTAGCTGTCGGAAATTTCAAAAAAACTTGTTTTCCAAAGTAGGCATAGAAAACAATTGAATAAAACAACTAATATTTATTTACGGTGTGTCAAACTTATGATGGATTTTTCGGGTCGAAACGTAGGAAAACATATTCTTGTGATGCAAGGTTATGTAGCAAATTAATTTGCCTCTTCAGTGATGAAATAGAATTATTAAAAAAAAAAAAACCTTGCATCA
>JAEQML010069318.1:0-17577 GCA_016904865.1 Pissodes strobi | reverse complement strand
ATTACTGTATTAACAAATACTTTTCAAAAAAAAAATAAATAAAAAATAATAATATAATATAATATTTTGAGTAAGTCGAAGAGTGCCCTTTTCTCACGAAATTAACCTCTAAAAACTAACCACAAAGGCAAGCTGACGCATAATTTACGAGCGACTAAATCCCAAGTTGGGTATTATTATAGCTTTGCATGGCCCTCCGTTGGCTTTGCTCGCAACGGAGGCTCAATCAACAAGAACTAAAAGTGCTAACCAAAACTAACCCAAAATTAAGGGAAAAAGGCGGAATGTTATCGTTCGGCTTTGTCGAAGCAATGTAATACCGGAACACATTATTTTTAAACAATTCTTGTTGACATGAGCCGTCCGGTGAGGGAAAAAATTGGAGTAAACATTGCTTGCAGGAGATGTTAATAAATAATAACAATACCTATTTACAAATTCGCATTTGCAGATACGACTAACTTTAACTAAAATTGGCCTTCACATTTGCAGATGTGAAGGGCCCCCAACAGCCTCCACCCCAGTAGGTATATTATGTAAAAGTAGTTAGAGGCATCACACTATATCCCTACATTTGCCGATGTAAAGGATATATGTACTGACAAAAATAAAACGGTATAGTGCTATGTATTTGCAGATACAAAAACAAATAACCACCATACTATTGCAACCCTCTTACATAAAATCATTGCATTGGAGGTAGCGAAATATTACACTCTTGGTTTTTATTCAAAACAGAAATTACAGTATTTGCAGATACTGTAAATATGCTAAAAAACCGTTGCATTTGCAGATGCAGTCGAAAGCATAACCAGGGTTAAGCAGCAAGCAAAAAGGTGAATAGTTCGTTGTATTAGCAGATACAATCGATCGTACCCACTGTCTGCAATTGCAGTTGCAGATAGTGAACATAATCATGAACCTATTTTTCTGTTCAAAAACAGAAATTGCAGCATTTGCAGATGCTGTAAATAGGCTAATAGATCGTTGCATATGCAGATGCAATCGATATCATAAGTAGCAAAACCAAGGAAACTCTTTTGCATTTGCAAATGCATTAGAAGATCCTCTCACGCTAGCTGAGGAATAACTTATCCGAATCATGACTTACCAACATCAGAAGCACCAGATGGTCCTGAACAAAGTAACGACCACCTAGCTGTGTAGGTGAGGGAAAAAAAATCACACCTGTGAGGCCAGAACTACATACGCAGATAGTTTAGACTAAAAAAAAAAAAAACAGTATGATAGAGAAGTGTCCACCAGCTGCCAACTGCAATGCAATGTCCCCAGACCATCAAAATTAAATCTCGAAGAGAGTATTAAATCCTGCCAAGACCACTACTGTATCAATTACAGAAACAACTATAGTCCGTGGGATTAGTGCCTTAGCCTCCCTTTCAATAATTTAATTAGCCAACCGCCTGAACTAGAATACGTTCAAAATTAGCAGAAATTAAAGGTAAACAGTTCAATAATAGAGTGGGTACAGGAATATAAAATCCCTTTCAATAGGACACCACTCCGGTTAGCAAAGTAGAAGACTACACAGAACGGCAAAAATTTTTATTTCAAAATACGCATTCTTGGGGAAAACTGATCTCTTAAAGATGCATATTTCCTTATCCCTATGCACAGTAGTCAAAAAAGCTGTTAAGATTCGTTTTTTGCAACGTACTATACCAATTTAATTGTGTTTCGTTTGGTTTATGTACAGCTCCATATCTTTTCACAAAATTAAAACCAGTTGTAAGATATGTAAAATTAAAGGGTATAAAAACTGTACTCTACTTAGACAATTGGCTAGTTATTGGTAATTCAAAAGAGAATTGCTTAGAAGTATAAATAAAATTACATAAACATTACAAGATTTAGGTTTTATATAAATTCCGAAAAAAGCGTAGTTATTCCCCCGCAACCATGCTCACTTTTGGGGTTTATACAAGAGAAAAGGGAGCTACTGGCAGAACAGTCTATTATCTGTACCCTGAAAAATACTAACTCACATCTCCTTGCGGAGAGAAAGAACCATTGTGGAAGAAAATTTCTCTGGCTGTAGGGAAATTAGGAAGTTCCTGAGAAATTAAACTGATTATTTTTTATTGCAAACTACACAACAGTGAAAGAAAAAAAAAATATATCGATACGTATTTTTTTATTTCCACTAAAGATGAATATTACAAGAGCTATACCAGTTTTTAGTTTTGTATATATAGATATACTATGCATGGTGTGACGTAACAATTCATGTGTATTATGACGTCATAAGCACATCTCAAGGCGTTGTATCTGCCTCATTTTTCGGCTTATGGAAAAAAGAAAAAACATGTGTTCACTTATTTTTCATGGGCTATCGAATTCAGCAATAATGAAATAAAAATAATAATAATAAAAAAAACAATAATAAATAAATAAAAAAAAAAAATTGACGAAACTTCCTCATTGTCAGGAGAGCTTTTCTATAACAAAGCGTACCTAATGAAGCGATAAAAGTGATTATTTCTTCATTGACATATAGCGCCCTCAAACAATACGGAAATACTTACAATAAATGGGGAATTTCTGTTTTTCTAAGCGCCAACAAATATATAATAAAACCGTAAACTTATTCTTGAGCTCCTAAACATTCAATTATCTTCGGAGTCATCCTACTCAAACAAAAGACGAAGCGGTTATAAAACGGTTTCTCAATGGAACATTTAACATAAGACCCCCAAAATCAAAATACTCAATTACTTGGGATTCCTACCCAGTTCTACAGCCCTTAAAGAGCATGTACCCTCACGAATTCTTAAATCTACAAATCTAACTTTAAAGCTAGTAACACTCTTAATACTAATAACGGCACACAAATCACGGACAACCCGGAAGTAAAAATAGACAATATTTTTAAATGTGAATACATAATTGAAATCCGATTCCCGGATAAAATAGCAGCAAGTGGCTTAAACAGGCTTCAACCTAGTTTGATATTACCTTATTTTATTAATCAAACTGAACTATGTATAGCCACACTATTAGAGACTTACATAGAACGCACAAAAGGAAAAAGGGTGCTACCAGTCAATAAAAGGTGAATAGTTCGTTGTATTAGCAGATACAATCGATCGTACCCCACACTGTCTGCAATTGCAGTTGCAGCTAGTGAACATACCTAATTTTTTTGTTCAAAAACAGGAATTACGGCATTCACAGATACTGTAAATATCCTAATAGATCGTTGCATTTGCAGATGCAATCGATACCACAACTAGCAAAACCAAACAAAATGTAGTACTCACTCACAAAAAGCCCTATCACCCAGACAGCAGTCAAACCATTAGCAGATGGGTCAAGTTAATACTAAAAGCCAGCAGTATAAACACGGAAATCTTTGGGGCACACAGCACGCAACACGGGGCAGCTTCAGCAGCTCAAAGAATGGGAGTTACATTACAAACCATTCAGAAGACAGCTGACTCGACAGAAAAATCAAAAGTATTCTCGAAATTCTATAAAAAACTTGGCGTGGGTAATCCCACTGGATTGGCATCTTGTTTATTGAACCATAAATTCTAAGGAATCATAAATATTAAGCTACAATTATAACTTACTTACCAACTTGTTATCATATTACATAAGAATATTGGTATAGTATTAAAAATAAGTTAAAGGTTAATATCAGTTAAGCGTTAAACATGATATATGTACCTTCATGATGTGTGTTATTAAATCTAATGGTTATAAATTTGAATTTTAGTTTATAAAAAGGGCCTTACAAATCTAGGACTACAGAAAACTCGCAATTTTCAGTTAATGTAGATTACATCGCAAATACTTTAAACATCTACAAAGTGTAATGAGGGATGGCGGAGATGCGAAGGATAATTACAAGATCAATCGACTTACCTGTAAGGAAGATCGATCGGAATTATCCGAGCATCTCCGCCATCCCTCATTACAAACCCACCCAGTCTTTACCTTCTCCCTATCACCCCAAATGCAATGTAATCAAAAATCTCACGAACCAAAATTGTAATGACGCATCAGCTCGAGCGGCTAGCCAGGGTCGGCTGAATCACCATGTTTTTAGATAACTTCTTTAAAAATTGTACCGATTGGGAAAAAGTTGTATACTACAAAGTGTAATGAGGGATGGCGGAGATGCTCGGATAATTCCGATCGATCTTCCTTACAGGTAAGTCGATTGATCTTGTAATTATAATTTAAAGAAAGATTAGTAATATTTTATTTATTTTCACCAACAATGAGAAAATTTAATGTTCAAATCCTTGGCCCTTCGTTTTTTCGTCTGCGGCGCATTTTCTACTTTTTGCTTATTACATCCCTTAATGTGTTCCGCACGCTACGCCACTGGAAGCTATCGTTTTACACACTCATCTCTTCGGCTTTAAAACTTCTTTTCGTATCTTATATCATTTAACATAATTCTGTAATGTCTATCTCAAAGTATCAAAAGAACACCGTCAGGCAATGAATTATACAATATTGTATACAAATTGGCCTTCGACTGTAATTTTCATTGCAAATTTTAGAGAAACAGCCAATTTTGTTAAAAACTACAAAATTTTAGACATTCATTGCCTAAATGCAAATGAGATGTCGTGTAAAATTGAAAATAATTTACAAATTTTACGCATGCACCTCTGAAACATTAATTATATTTAAGATCCTGTAAATAATCTATTATTATTTTCTAAACCACTATGGTCGACTAGCGCTCACCGACAAAACTTCGCGTGGTTCCCATACAATTACGGATTAAACAAAAAGACTTGCATTTAATTGCGTCAGTTACAAAAACGTTTTGTATAACCCATCACCCTCGATTATAACTCAATGATACATAACTTTTAATCACTTTAATAATATGCGCATTCGCATAAATGATGTAAAATTTTGTTATACCGTACGATTAGATTTTGTTAAATTACATAGTATGACATGTGTTTGATTTCGATTATTCAGAATTTCATGTCATTTAAATGATATATTATTTGCCAGTCGCGACAAGGTTATAATTTAGGATTTTATTAAAAGCCGAGCTTTAAGTGTGACTACAGTTATTATTTACCGCGATTATTACTAAATAGGCCTATATTGCAGTTTGCATACTTCAAAGCAGTAACAAGAAATCATGTATTTTAACATTTCCCATTTCAGTACTCAAATAAGAGTATTTTAATAGTAGCGTACCATGAAATATTTATGAGAGTAAAAATAAAAAATAATTTAATAATAATAATTTTGATGTGTAAATATTCACCTTATTAGCTACTTTGCAAGGCTATCTATTCATTTTCTGAAAGAAACAAAGCAAAGCATATTTGAAAGGAGCCAATACTGCATCTGATTTTATAAAATCAATTTAATTCTATTTTACTAACTCGAAGCACAGTTGAATCCCTTAACGCTTAAATACGGACACTCAGTTTTGTTAGACTGGGAGTCTGACAGACTCCTATTAAGAAATATGATGTAATTTAAGAATGAAACGTTTACATAATATTTTTTTTGTCCAATAAATAATGTGCAAGGTGTTCTAAAAGCATGTATTACAACATATATGTTAAATATTTTAAAAAAGGTACATAAATGAACAATATGGATAATTCGTTCGTTATTAAGACTTTTCGAACATCGAACTAATACTTACACCCAAATTCTTTTGAAAATAAAAATAAACAACAATTTCCAATAAAAAACTTTAATAAATCTAATGATAACACAAAGTTAAAAAAATAAAACCAAATTTTAAACTCAAGTAGTAAAAAAACCTGCAGGTAATATAAGAATACCTTTTTTATGCCTATTATTTTCGGTTAGAACAACAATTAATACAGCATTTTCGAGAGCACTTCAGGCAAATAGGTTTACTGCATTTTATGTAAGTGTACGCCGTTTTTCTTTTTAATTTATAAGGACATAATATATAACAATATTTTCTGGTTTGAAGACGTTCTTCATCATGCATTGGCTGTGCGTCTTCCGGCATATGCAAAACACGGCGAATTAAGATTTTTAGTTCCCTATTTGTCTGCAGATTTTCTAATCTATCGCGTAAATGATTTTCTACCAACTGATCTGCTAATTTCTTAACAAAACTCAAAAGTTTCATGTCATTTCCTGGATATGAAGAGTACATTATATACGAGTTTACACTACTAATGTCCAAAAGTTTATAAAAAAATTGCCATAGGTCATCTCCTAGTGCGTCGACTGCATGTATATTTTGCACATTTTTCGTCCATTGCATCCACTCCACTTTTTGGGCAGTTTTAAAAGGTGCAATGATGCATTCAGGATAAAAGAAAAACAGCTTTGTTTTTTTTTTAGTTGTACGCGAAACAATTGTTAGATTTTTTGTAAATCCATAAATCGTATCACCCACTTTACGGTCTTTTCTAGGCTGTAACTCGAGAGGAATTTATTTCTTATTTTTGTTAAGCGTTTAGCTGATTTTTTAATAGATGATTAGCGAGTTCTATAGGCGAAAACCAGTTGTCTGCTGGTATATTCCTATTTGACTTGGAATGGAATGGTTTGGCAAGCCTGACAACTGATTGAGATGACTTATTTAGCTTCTTTTCCTCATTTGATAATCCGCGACCGTCACTGTCTTTGCCTGCATAAATGTAAGCATTATATAGATACTGTGCTCGTGCATCTGTCAAAACCATAACGGCAAAATCAGACCGCTGAAAATCGCAATTATTTTGTCGAAGCGAGAAACGAATGCAAGCGTGTTATCGACGAAACTAAGGACAAACACAATCAAAGGATCAGGAATAAACTTTTGCAATGCCCCAGTGGCTCCAGGAATTTCTGGTCGGTAGCAAAGGCAGTAAGTAACAACTTTACAGAAACGTCTCTCCCACCTTTGACAGACGAACGTGGCATCACGGCGACTACAGCCAAGGAAAAAGCAAACATGCTCGCCAAAATGTTTTCTTCGCACTCTACCTTGGACGTCCCCCAAGGCAAGACTCTCCCCACCATATCGAACATCAACACTACCATGGCAGAAGTCAAATTTCATCACCGTGATATTCGAAAAATCCTTAAAAATCTAGATACGCAAAAGGCATCAGGACCGGACGGAATACCGGACATCGTGTTAAAGAACTGCGCCAACGAACTAACACCCGTTTTTTCCAGGCTTTTTTCTCTGTCTTACGGAAAAGAGATTTACCCATCGTCTTGGAAAGTCGCTCGAGTGCAACCTGTTCCAAAAAAAGGCAAGAAAACCACGCCCTCAAACTATCGTCCAATTGCCTTGCTTCCAATAATCTCCAAAGTCATGGAACGTGTAGTCAATCAGCAACTACTCAAGTACCTCGAGAACAACAAAATAATCAGCGATAATCAATACGGCTTTCGCAAAGAGAGATCGACAGGAGATATATTGGCCTATGTCACTCATATATGGAGTAGGGCAATTGAGAACTACGGAGAGTCTCGAGCGATTGCGTTGGATATTTCAAAGGCATTCGACAGAGTTTGGCATGACGGACTACTCAACAAACTACCGTCCTTCGGCCTGCCAGCCTCTCTCTGCAGCTGGCTTGCCAGTTTCCTTAAGAGCCGATCTCTGCACGTTGCAGTCGATGGACACATCTCGGACACATTCACCATCAACGCGGGCGTGCCTCAGGGCGCAATACTTTCACCAACTCTGTTCCTCATCTATATTAATGACCTGCTGATCGAAACAAATAATCCTGTTTACAGTTTTGCAGATGACAGTACCCTTGTCTCCCACTTTAGATCAGAAAAACCCTTACCAGCGACTGAGACTCATCACCGCAGACAGGAGCAGATTACAGCAATTAATCAAGACCTGGAGAAAGTTCAAACTTGGGGCGACCGAAATTTGGTCCAGTTCAATGCAGCAAAGACCCAAGCAGCCACGTTTACCAAGAGGGCCAATACAGCGGGCCCTGACATTATTATGGCAGGGTCGACCATTCCTTCATCCTCGTCAATCGGACTGCTGGGTATCTCGGTCAACAGCAATATGTCCTGGCATGACCACGTTGCTAACATCGCAAAATCAGCCTCCCAGAAGCTTGGTGCGCTATTTCGCAACAAAAAACTCTATACACCGCAGCAGTTGCTCTTGCTCTACAAAGCGCAAATAAGACCGTGCTTAGAATATTGCTCACATATCTGGGGTGCCGCTCCAAAGCACACCCTAAAGCTGCTGGATTCCATTCAGAAGAGAGCAGTGCGTCTCGTCGGAGACCCGGAGTTGACCCGGAATCTAGATAGTCTGGAACACCGCAGACATGTAGCCGAGATATCTCTGTCTACAGATACTTTCACGGCAGATGTTCCCAGGATTTGGTCCACCTCATCCCGCCCCTGGCAGCTCCTGTCAGACAGTCATGACAGACGGCAAGAGCGCACCAGTTCGTCGTACAACTGGAAACACCTAGAACATCGCTTTACAAGAACTTTGTCTGGCGCACTGCATCACTGTGGAACTCACTCCCAGGACACCTGTTTCCCACTAATTACAACTTACAAATATTCAAGAGCCGTGTCAATCAACATCTTCGCACACATAGGGTCTCTCTTTAGTGTGTGTGCCACTGCCATAAAGAAAAAAAAAGTAATTCGAGTATAGTGTCAATATTAAGTTTTGTACGCTCTCCAAGGTTAGTATCATTTGCTAATTTATTTCTTACAATATTTAAAGTTTTATCAACAGGTACGTTGGTAAATAGACTACCAACATTAAAACTTACCAGATAATCGTTAGGATTTAAATTAATTTGTGATAGTTTCTCTAAAAAAATTTGTGAGTTTCTTATATATTAGTTAGTGTTGTTAGCAAGTGGATTAAAAATGTTGAGTAGATATTTAGCAATAAGCTGTGTTGGTGAATTTATACAGCTGACTATTGGACGTAGAGGAATATTTAGTTTATGTATTTTTGGTACTTCATAAAAATGAGGGGTTTTACTATTGTGTGGTGTCAGTCTGAATCTTTCTATCTCATTAAATTGATTTTTGTGTTTTTTAACATATTGTATATCTCTCCCTCAATACGTTCTGTTGGATCATTATTTAGTATTGAGTAATTACCGTCATTTAAAAGAGACATTATCTTTTCATCGTAAGTAATGCAATTCTATATTACGGTTGAATTACCTTTATCGGCTGGTAGAATTTTAATAGTGTTATCTCTTTTTAGTGATTGTATTGATCTTTGTTCTGTGTATGTTAAGTTTTGTTTAATTTTAAATGGTTTTTCTAGTGTAATAGATCTAATTCTAAATTCGTCTTTATGTTCTTCTGGCAAGTTTTGTGTTGTTTCTTCAATTGCTGAAATGATATCAAACTTAGGAATGATTTTAAGTGTAACTGAGTATTATATACCTTTAGAAAGAACAAGTTTATCAACATTGGATAATACTCTATCAGACAAATTGATTACAGTTTTTTCAATAAAGTCCTTATTTTTGGCAATAGAAATTTCTTTGTTTAATTTCTCTTGAATGAGATTATTAAATATATTTATATGAATAAGTTTTTGTTTATTAAAATTTATTAAATATCTATTATGAACACAGTTACAAATATGATTGAAATCTATAGGGGTTTTGCAAGTTTAATTTAAAATTATTAATTTCTATTTGAATTGTATATTTATTAAATCTATGAAACTGTAATCTTTCTCGTAACAGAGCATTATTGGCTCTTTCTAAGATTTTTATGGTTTTTGGTTGTTGTATGGTGCTTTAAGTCTTAAACCTTTAGGAATCAAGTTATTGTTTTTGCATTTGTGTAAAAAAGTTAAACTGTTTTCAAAATGCAATAACTTTTATGTTTATTTTCTAAATCTCTAAAAATAGAACAAATATTAGGTAGATATGTTTTATATTGTTGTGGAGGATTCATGTTTTAACTTACTTATATTCCTGGTTTATCAGACAAAATGAAATGAATAGGTAATCATTTTAACATCGTACAATTTTCAAAACAGACATCACCCTTAGATCTCAACTAACAAAAACAAAACCACTCAATGAAAATGAAACTACTAAAATTGTTATCTATAAAATACCATGTAAATGCAATAAATTTTATATAGGTGAAACCTATAGACCATTATCAAAACGTATAAAAGAACACCAAACTTATATTAAAAATACACAATTCCACAAATCACATATTTGTCAACATGTATTTGATAACAATCACAGATTACAATGGAGCGCTTCAAGTATTTTAGCAAAGGAGCCTTAATCTAAAAACCGTAAAATTAAAGAAAGTGCTTTATTTTTATTAAATAAAGATGAATATGTTGCTTCAGCTACTGTTAGTTTTAATAGCACATGGTTACCTTTGCTACAAACTGAAGTTGATAAGGAACACTTAAAAATTAACTAATCCTTTCAACAAAAATCATTAAATTCTTCCTAAGCGAATAACACCAAATTATAGATATATAAAACTTCAAAAACAAATTAATTTACCAAATAACACCTCAATATCACACTAAAGACCACTAACCAGTAATTAAATATGGCATTGTAATTGTCATCTTGTCAAAGTCAATTCAAAGCTTGACAATCTGCAAGAGCTTTTTACTGTTTTATTATTTTTTACTAACCATTTTCATTTTTAGTTTTTACCTTTCTTGACAACGGGACTAGATTTATTCCCCGAAACGTTGAAGTTATCTAGGTATTTCGTTAGGGGCACTAAACTAGCACTTGTGCTGTTTACATCCTGGAGCCAGAGCCGAAGAGGCTCTATATAACAAATTCAAAACCATAGTTGTAAGTTAAAATATTCTGGTCTGCTATGCATAGCATTAAAATAATTACTTGAAGTTAATTGGCTAAATTCTTCTTGTAACTTTTTCACAGCCTCATCCATAACTATTAATGTATATAACTGACAATGACTGAATGATCCTAAGTATCAATGTTCCTTATAAACACAAAATTCTCTCTTATTTTCACATTGATATTCTGGGGATGATATAAACTACTTCATCATCTTTATCATTATTATCACCATACAGAATAGTTACAAAAATATCTATAAATACTTTATTTTCTTCCACAATAGCTCTTTTTTGATTAGTATATTTTATATTAATGTAATCACAATAACTTCCACATGCATAATGGGCAAAAATCCTTCCTCTTTAACCATTCTGTTAAGCAATCTAAACAAAATTTGTGTTTACAATAATTTGGTGTGCAAATGTTTTCATTTTCCAAAGGATTCAAACACATAGGACATTTCTCTTTCAAGTGCACTTCAATTTTTTTTGAGCTAACTGTTTCCGAATTAACTATTTGTGAATTGACTCTCTTGAGTACTCGATTTTTTTAATTTGAGTTCTTCCATAGAAAACTGAACTGAATTGAAGAAATACATACAGAACTGCTGGTTTTGTTATGTTTATTTAAGAGGGAAGGGAAAAGTCAGGGTCGGTTTAAAGTCGATATAATGCAAGGGCAACATATATGTAGACAGGAATGGGAAATATATTAATTTCATGATGAAAGAGACTCCTCAGTAATTCAAAGAGAGAGAGCCCTCCCGAAGGATGAGGTAATTACTTCCTCCGTGAGGACTCACTTTCTTTAACACACTACCTGTTGACTACACTTTCCATGATTTTGGAGATAATTGGAAACAAGGCAATTGGACGATAGTTTGAGGGCGTGGTTTTCTTGCCCTTTTTGGTAAGGTTGCACTCGAGCGACTTTCCAAGAAGATGGGTAAATTCTTATCGGTAAGGCAGAGAAAAAGTCTGGAAAAAACGGGTGTTAGTTCGTTGGCGCAGTTCTTTAACACGACGGCAGGTATCCCGTCCGGCCCTGATGCCTTTTGCGTACCTAGTTCTTTACGGATTTTACGAATATCACGGTGATGAAACTTGACTTCTGCCATGGTAGTGTTGATAATCAATATGGTGGTTAGAGCTTTGCCTTCGGAGACGTCTAAGATAGAGTGCGATGAAAACATTTTGGCGAGCATTTTTTTTTTATGGCAGTGGCACACACACTAAAGGTAGATCCTATGGCGCTCGACGAGCGGTGTGTGTGCGAAGATGTTGATTGACACGGTTCTTGAATATTTGTAGGTTGTAATTAGTGGGAAACAGATGTCCTGGAAGTGAGTTCCACAGTGATGCAGTGCGCCAGACAAAGGAGCTCTGGTAAAGCGATGTTCTAGGTGTTTCTAGTTATACGACGAACTGGTGCGCTCCTGCCGTCTGTCGGGACTGCCTGACAGGAGTTGCCAGGGGCGGGATTATGTGGGCCAAATCCTGGGAACATCTGCCGTGAAAGTATCTGTAAAACAGAGACATCTCGGCCACATGTCTGCGATGTTCCAGACTATCCAGATTCCGGGTTAACTCCGGATCGCCGACGAGACGCACAGCCCTCTTCTGAATGGAATCCAGCAGCTTTAGGGTATGCTTTGGTGCGGCACCCCAGATATGTGAGCAATATTCTAAGCACGGTCTTATTTGCGCTTTGTACAGCAAGAGCAACTGCTGCGGTGTATAGAGTTTTTTGTTGAGAAATAGAGCACCAAGCTTCTGGGAGGCTGATTTTGCGATGTTAGCAACATGGTCATGCCATGACATATTGCTGTTGACCGATACACCCAGCAGCCCGATTGACGAGGATGAAGGAATGGTCGATCCTGCCATAATGATGTCAGGGCCCGCTGTATTGGCCCTCTTAGTAAACGTTGCTTCTTGGGTCTTTGCTGCATTGAACTGGACCAAATTTCGGTCGCCCCAAGTTTGAACTTTCTCCAGGTCTTGATTAATTGCTGTAATCTGCTCCTGTCTGCGGTGATGAGTCTCAGTCGCTGGTAAGGGTTTTTCTGATCTAAAGTGAGAGACAAGGGTACTGTCATCTGTAAAACTGTAAACAGGATTATTCGTTTCGATCAGCAGATCATTAATATAGATGAGGAACAGAGTTGGTGAAAGTATTGCGCCCTGAGGCACGCCCGCCTTGATGGTGAATGTGTCCGAGATGTGTCCATCGACCGCAACATGTAGGGATCGGTTCTTAAGGAAACTGGCCAGCCAGCTGCAGAGAGAGGCGGGTAGTCCCAAGGACGGCAGTTTGTTGAGCAGTCCGTCATGCCAAACTCTGTCGAATGCTTTTGAAATGTCCAACGCAATCGCTCGAGACTCTCCGTAGTTTTCAATTGCCCTACTCCATATATGAGTGACATAGGCCAATATATCTCCTGTCGATCTCTCTTTGCGAAAGCCGTATTGATTATCGCTGATTATTCTGTTGCTCTCGAGGTACTTGAGTAGTTGCTGGTTGACTACACGTTCCATGACTTTGGAGATTATTGGAAGCAAGGCAATCGGGCGATAGTTTGAGGGCGTGGTTTTCTTGCCTTTTTTTGGAACAGGTTGCACTCGAGCGACTTTCCAAGAGGATGGGTAAATCCCTTTTCTGTAAGAAAGAGAAAAAAGCCTGGAAAAAACAGGTGTTAGTTCGTTGGCGCAGTTCTTTAGCACGATGGCAGGTATTCCGTCCGGTCCTGATGCCTTTTGCGTATCTAGTTCTTTAAGGATTTTGCGAATATCACGATGAGAAAACTTGACTTCTGCCATGGTGGTGTTGATGTTCGGTATAGTGGGGAGAGTCTTGCTTTGGGGCACGTCTAAGGTAGAGTGCGATGAAAACATTTTGGCGAGCATGTTTGCTTTTTCTTTGGCTGTAGTCGCCGTGATGCCTCGTTCGTCCGTCAAAGGTGGGAGAGACGTTTTTGTAAAGTTGTTACTTACTGCCTTTGCTACCGACCAGAAATTCCTGGAGCCACTGGGGCATTGCAAAAGTTTATTCCTGATCCTTTGATTGTGTTTGTCCTTAGTTTCGTCGATCACACGCTTGCACTCGTTTCTCGCTTCGACAAAATAATTGCGATTTTCAGCGGTCTGATTTTGCTGCCAGTACTTATAGGCTTGCTGTTTCCTTCCTACAGCTCTTTCGCATCTTTTGTCGAACCAGGGCTTTCCTTTTGATGGTAACTTGATGGAATTTGGGATGAATGCTTCCATTCCTGAAGAGATTACTTGCATGATCTCTTCGCAGCAGTCTGACGGGTCGTCAGTGGCAAAGCAGACGTCGAGCCAAGGAAAATCTAGGTAAAACTGCCTCAGATCGTCCCAGTTTGCAGAATTGTAATGCCAGATTTTGCGAGGCAATGGTGGATCCTTCTGTATGAGTGGCAATTCACAAACCGTTGTAATAAGTTTGTGGTCGGAGGTACCTAATGGCGGACCAACTGTAACCTTGTACTGGTCAGGATTGGCGGTCAGAAAAAGATCCAGGAGGGCATGTTTGCTTTTTCCCTGGCTGTAGTCGCCGAGATGCCACGTTCGTCTATCAATGGTGGGATAGACGTTTTTGTAAAGTTATTACCTACTGCAATACCCTGCGGCATATATATGCAATGTGGTGCCTTTCAAAATTAGAATTAAACTCGCAAAGTATTTTTAAAGTAATATTTTTGCATAAAAATAAGATGTTCGTATAATATTAAAATTTTCAAAATAATTTGCTAGAGATATTTCTTCAGAAGTTGGAAGTGTTTCTTAAGGCTGCTGGAGCCGGTCGAACTATTTCGTAGTTCATTAATCGTGGTATTGAATTCTGTGTTAATGGCTGTTCGTATCTGGAACCACCGCCATACTTCCTTTAGTAGAATTTATATGTAAATGTATTTCTTCCTCAAGTTGGATGGCCTCAAAAAGGTAGTTCTAATTTTCAATTAAGATATTTTCGTCATTTCCTTGGTGTCACCGTACATTTCCATAAAACCTGCTACAAATTATCCTCGTTCTCATTACCCATTTTCATATAATGCTGACATACATTTTTGCCTTCGTCCCTTTCCCTCCTTAGGATTATATGATCTCCCAACATGTCGTCAATATTTTGTTCGTTAACACTTAGGTTTGATACACGAAGAGTATCGATAACTAAATTTTCTGCAAAACGTTTTTGTGATTGGTCTTTGTCTACTTCTTCATCATATTTGACTGTCATTTACATCCTCAGTGCTGTCTTCAGATGTACGCAAAAAGTATTATCTTCAATAAATGTAAGAAAATATTCCATTTGCTTTTGATAACTTCATAATTTGATTGTTCTTACAGCATCTCTGCTTTTTTTTTTCTTGTCGTCGCGTGGCATCACGGTGACAATCTCTCAATTTTCTCCAAATTTCTTTTCTTTGCTACCTAGAAGAAAAAAATGATATTTTTCATTTATCAATAACATTAATCAGTCATTTAGAACCATAGCATTATCTTATAGGCTAGGGAAAGGACTGTGTCAAAACTAGTGAAGTGTGTAAAGCACTTTGGGAATGATTGTAACCGCTATAAATGTCACAGAAACCTTACCTTATATTCTTTTACACTTTCAATTAATACCACCATTTTATTTGAAAAACTTTTAATACATTTCGTAATACTACCCAGCACAGTTGACGAAAGCTGTGTTTATTTCACAGACGAGACAGTAGCGACAGAGCAAACATTATCCTTTTCATAGCTCCTGTGATGCGCGATACCGCGTTCATTCTGATCTTACAAAAGCCCGGTTGTACTGTGCTAGACTAACCTTATAGAAAATATATCACGGCTAATTCGTAATGCAACTGTTCCTAATCTGTTATATTTTGATGGTACGTGTTATTTGCATTTTCCGAACCCGGTGGATAAGTTGGCACTAAGTTCATATAACTTACAATTTCTGAAAAGGGCTACTAATTAGTCGATTTTAAGCGTTAATCGACCTTATTTGTGTAAGTCTGAAGTCATTGCTTCATTAGGAAGATCGGGGCATTGCTAGCTACGACGAAAGCAAAGACGTAAAATAAATCGCTTATGCATTTGCGAAGCTATCAGTGGCGTAGCGTGCATGGATGCTAGTGATGCGTTGCATCAACAGATCTAGGAAGGGAGAGATAAAACTGTTTATATTTCCAAGCGATCAGATATATATCGATAACTTCCGCGGTGATTCTCGGATTTAATACCTACCTGAGTTTTAAAATTTAATACACTATTTCGATACGGCATATTTAACCGTTTTGAAGCAAAATATAACTTAAATGAGGGTTCTAATGTTTGTATATAATAAAACGATACTTTAAGATAATTTTTAGTTACCTTTGTTAGGAATTTCAACATTTTTAAGACATATTCGCCAAATCATAATTTAGTGAGGAAGTATACGTGGCAACCCTGTCCAGCTGACCAACTGAGGTAGTATGCGGAGAATTTACGATATCGTTCTGAGTTTTAATCAGCCGGTAATTTGAGCGTTGTTGCCAATTCTCCATTGTGATTGTATTTATTTGTTGTTAGTTGGTGATTTTGAGGAGTTATGAGTGTTTTTTTTTGTGTAAAAACTAAAAAAACAATTAACAATGGTACGTCAGTGTATAGTTTGTAAAAAGAATGAAAATTTCAACACAAATTTGATATATCGGAGGTAAGTGACGCCGTGACTTGTTATTGTTTATCAGTGGTGTAGTTGATATGAGTTTGCATTCGCGTCTACCTACACCAATTTTGAAAAAGTTGTTTTTTCTTGATTTTGGGCATTGCCTTGGGGTAGTTTTGTTTGGTTGTGTCCCCCGAGCGAGCGGAGGGCTATGCATAAAGTGAAATATTAGCACACTGGGTTGTTGTCAAATGCGCAAGGCATAAGGTCGAAAATTTGTTGTAGGTAGACGTGAGTGAAGTTTGCTTGCTCTACAAAATAAAAATAAATTGGTGTAAATAATAAAGTAATTGTAATTTTTGTGATGTTATATGGGTTCTGGGTTCATCTTATACTATTTAAATCGAGGTTTAATTATAAACTAAAGTTGCAGTTCGTTATAACTAATAATATATCTATGCTGAATAGGTAGGGTCCAAGAGAATTGAATAATTTCATATTGTAGGTTTCCAGTAAATTCGGAAAGACGGGAAAGGTGGCTACAGCTTTTGGGTCTGAAAAATCAGCATGTCCTCAAGTATGCACAAATATGCTCAAACCATTTTGATGTGAGTGATATTAAGATAACTGAGATTACTGGACGGAAGCAAATTCGACCAGATGCTGAACCTCAATTAACATTAATTTTTAATGAGCCTCTGTCATACAGGTAATCATAAAATATATACATACCTATTTGCTTAATAAAATGTGTCTATGTAAAATTTAAGGTATAATGTTAGATAATATACTAGGTGTAATAATCATATAAGTTTGGTGTATTACCTGTTGTATTTATATTTATTTTTCTTTTCAGCTCAGATTCAACTGTAGCCGAATCCTCTCCAAGGAAACCTACTAGGTAAGAAAAGTTTGAAAGCACAGGGACCACTCACGGTAATACTAACACATTACTTTTTATATTTAGATATTGATCAAGGAAGGACCTGTGATCCACAAACTGTAGGAATGCGATCTTATGAGAATATACTTCCTGGATTATCTAGTTTGTAAGTATAACTACAACTAAAACAGAGTTTTATCCACAATACCGAAACAGAATATTTGCACT
>JAEQML010069313.1:0-17579 GCA_016904865.1 Pissodes strobi | reverse complement strand
TAAGTTTGGAAATGCAATAAACTGGTTTTGATTTTTTATCTCGAAAACGAAGCAAGATACGAAAACGAAGCAAGATACGAAAACAATTCAAGAAGCAAAAATGTTGTATTTTTTGCTGCTTAATACGAAAAAAAATATATATAAATGTTTTTTTGTTAATAATTTTCGGTATGATGCCCCCCGGGACGATACTGGACTTTATATTTTAAATCTAATTAAGGCTAAATGAGCCTCTTATTATTGCAGATAACACTACTAAATTTCAACAAAATCGGTAAAAAGATATTAATTAAAAAAAAACGATTTAAAAAAAACTCACATTTTCTTATAGAATCACTTCTGAAATTATTCGGACGGTATTTCCTGACACCCCGTATATTGACAAAATGCAATAAAACGCATAAATGCAATAAAACAAAATTGCTAATAATATGTTCCTTTAAAGAAAATTGAAAATATAAGGAAACTAGAGAGGTTATCTATGTTTTTCTAGTTGAACTAAACTGGACACACAGAAATATATTATATTTGAAATTATGGTAGTAATTAACTTAAAACATATATTTTGGAAATGCATTTTTATATTATTTATTTCGAAGTTTTATTATTACCAATAAATAATTTGAGGCTCTGGCACGACTTATAGACTAATTACGCAAGCAATTTATAATAAAATACATATTACTAAGAGGATAATATTTAATCCTCACGTTGTGAATTAAGCATTATATAGGATACAAACATTATACCGTCATTATTTCTGCTAGGAATATTACTAATTGCATTTATCATCAGCCATAAATTAAGATAAGAAAAACCGCTATAAATTGATATAATAATCAAAATAGCAAAAAATATGCTGCTTTATTTTACCCGTCGAGTTATAATTTTGCAATCTAAAAATAGACCGTTTAAATATTTAACTGAATGATGTTATAACAATGGTTATTTCTATTTTATTTTCGGCCGTGGTAAAAGTCCAGCAAAGGATATTTGGCTCAGAATTTAATTAAATCGTTATATTGGAACACTGCTTGTATACAGTTCACATTACTAATTAAGAGCTAGCAAAATTTAAGGCATTACAATAAGTTATAAATATTGAAACAAATGTGGTCTGCACGCCTCTTTCCCTTTTTTTATAGCTGTGTGATAATGTGCACTTTACCCCACTAGTCAGGTAGTGTGCATTTTGCCTGTTTTTTTTTTTAGTTAAAGGCAAGGGATTAGATAAACAGTTTACTAGCACGTGTCGAAATCCACCTTTTACGACACTTAATATTATGTACTAAAGTTTGCCCTCAAACAGTAACTCATCTTCTAAATATTTAGGCATGAACTTTTCCTTTGGATACAACGTAAAATATCGATTACAAGGTTTTCATTGACGACGAAGCCAATTTTATTTTTAATTTCTTTTCTTTTTTTCTTTCTCCTTCATTAAGTTTTATTCATTGTCATTTTCAATTATTAAAACTAGGAATTAAACAATTTTCGCCAAATATGTATGTATCCGATAAAGGAAGGATTCATACTGAAACAGATGATAGGTAACCAACAAGTGCTTTCAATCAACAACTTAAAAATTATCGATGGTACTATGCTTTGTACATACAATAGCGCAGCTAATAGCATCAGAATCGTCATATCACATCCACTCTTCTCTGTAGATGTAAAAGAATCGTAAAAGAGTATTTAAAAAATTAGAATACTAGGCACCAAGTCAAACATTTTAACTGGAACCCTATATATATTTTTAGGTATAGCTCAAAATTCCGTTTTTAACGACTCATCATGAGGTATCAATTATTTTCAAAATTACAAGATGGGAGACATTCTTTTAAAATTCAATATGACAGCAGTCTATCTTCACTGATAGGACAATGTGGTAAAACAACAACCGAAATTGATTTTATTCTGTTTTAATTTTAACGTCTCAAAATTTAAATAGATGTTAAATATAGGTATTTTTCAATTTTTATTTAATTCTACAGGATTTTAAATAGGAATTGTCTAACATAAAGTGCTTTGTACTTATTATTTGTATTTCCTTGATTGATAAAATTATAAAAAAATTATGTGCCTCACCTTTATAAGCACAAAACTGAAGTGAAACGTCTGAAAGAGATATAAGGAATTGACTTTTTCATATATAAACATAAGAGGGTAAAGCTCTGGAAAATGGACGGAAGTGTGAAAGCGGATGTGACATCATAATCATGCGCAGTCTACTTCAGCGCTTCCTTGTAAGACGTGTTCTTTCTAACGCCAGAATATAGACAACCAATTCCAAATAAATGGTTGGCTATATTCAGGCGTCACGGCGGCCTAAGGTGGCATTAGATTTTCATGTCGATGATGCCGATATAGGATATGTTTACACATCAGTGTCTCGAGTACCAGCAAACTCGCAAATTTTTTTAAGCTTTTTTTCTCAACTTTTGCTCCCGGTTTCGCCACTTTCTTTTCCTTTTTTTTTTCAACTTTTTTTTACCGAAAACCGTGACTCTCTAACTCTTGTTTTTATTAATGTTGTTTCTTTATTTCGTTTTATACTTTTATTAACTTTTTGAACAATCTTTAGGTTTTATTTTTTCATTATTATTATTTCCTTATTTAGATTTTCTTTACGTTTCTTTCAATTTTTTCCCATTTTTTCAAAAATGTTGTTATATTTTTCATAACAGCATTTTTTTTCTTCCCATTTTTGCCATCCCCGACCTCGTCGCTCAACTCCTTCGCCTTTTTCGCCGAAAACCGCGTTTCTTTTTTATTTTATTCTTATTTCGTTTTATAATAGTTTTATTAACTTTCCGGAAAATTTTTTAATTTTTTTTCATTTTTTTTTCCAAGTTTTTCGAAAAATGTTGGGTATTCGGTGAGGTGGGGGGTGGGGTATAACTCCCCCCCCCCCTCCATTGACGACTTCGTGACACGCGGTCATCGCTTGTCAGATTTTCGATCTGAGGCTCCGTTGCAGAGATTATCGGCAAAAAACGGTTTTTTCCCAAAATCCTTCCCTTAATTTAGAGCCCCGGACCCCCCATATGGGCAAAAACAACCCCCCATGTCGCGCACCTATTATAAAAATTTTGACCCCGTAGCTCTTCCCGTCCTCCCGAAATTAATTATATAATTTTTTTCTTTTCCCTCCCTCTCCTGGCGGAACAGGAAGAGGTACGGGGTCCAGTTTTCGTCCAGGATTTTCATTTTACCCCGGCTACATGTGCTGAAAATTTCAACCCTCTAGCTATACTAGAACATGCTTAATTAAAGGGGCGTTTCACTTTGATACGCGTTTCACTTTGATAAGCATTTTGTCTGATTTTACCCTCGCTAAAGAAGTTTCTCTTCAAAAATAGGAAATTTAACCGTCAAATAATGTTTAAGCAACTAAAATTAAAACACGAATAAAACCGCTTTCGTTTGTTTTTTACCACGTTGCTTTATCGGTTAAGATATGCTGTTGATATATAATTAATGTGATTTTTTTTTTGTTTTTTATTTTCTCCAAAAAAAAAACAGGATAAATTTGTACAAAGACATTCTATGCTAAGGAATTAAACATACCTTCTTCTTATTTAAGATATTGTAGAATTAAATAAAAATTGGAAATATAAATTTTTATTTTCTCAAAAAAAAAACCAATAAATTTGTGAAAAGCATTTTATGTTAGAAATTAAACATACTTTCTTCTTATTTAAGATATTGTAGACTTAAATAAAAATGGGAAATTTCCTAGAGTGAATTAATATTTAAGCAACTAAAATAAAAACGAATAAAACCCATTTCGTTTGCTTTTTTACCACGTTGTTTTAACGGTGGAGATATGCTGCTGATATATATTTAATTTGAAATATTAGATTTTGTTTTAAGTATTATTTTCTCCAAAAAAAATAAAGCACAATAAATTTGTACAAATACATTATATGTTAACAAATTAAGCATACCTTCTTGTCATTTAAGATATTGTAGAATTAAATAAAAATTGGGAATATCCTAGAGTTAACAGCCAATTAATATTTAAGCAACTAAAATAAAAAATGAATAAAACTTATTTCGTTTATTTTTTACCACGTTATTTTATCGGTGAAGATAATATACTGCTGCTATATAATTATTTTGAAATATCAGATCTTTTTTTATTTTTATTTTCTCAAAAAAAAAGAAATATAATAATAAATTTGTACAAAGACAATCTATGTTAAGAAATTAAACATACCTTCTCCTTATTTAAGATATTTTAGAATTAAATAGAAATTGGAAATTTCCTACACTTAACAGTCAATTAATATTTAAGCAACTAAAATAAAAAACGAATGAAACTAATTTCGTTTGTTGTTTTACAACGTTGTTTCATCGGCGAAGCTAGGCTGTAGCTATATACTTATTATGAAATATCAGATATATTTTTTAATTATTTATTATATTTTCTGTGTTAATGTAACTTAATTTTTTTTATACTAGAGAAAAAAATTTAGAAAATTTCAAAAGTATTTTTTCTTAATCATTAAAAAAAAGCCTGCTATGGAAAATATTAGCTAATAAATTATTATAAAATGTCAGATGAAGTTGAGTGTGCCTTATTATTTTTCTTTTAAATTTAACTTCGAACTATAGAAAAAGGTTTTTAAATTTTAAAAATCAATAAATCCTTAATTTCTTTTGTAATTTTACAGGACCTGATGTTGAACTTGTCAATACCAATAATAATTTTAATTTGCCCAATAATTACTTTCAAAAAAAATAAAACGCAACAAATTTGTACAAAAACATTTGGCTAAGCAATAAAACATACTTTTTATTTGGAATATTGTAGAATTAAATAAGAATTGAAACTTACTTACATTTAACAGTAAATTAATATTTAAGCAACTAAAATAAAAACTAATAAACCCATTTCGTTTATTTTTCACCACGTTGTTTACTGCTGCTATATTGAATATGGAAAAATATTTTTATCTTGCAATTTTCAAATTTCAATTAATTATTGACTTAAAATTCTTTACTTAGGAAAAACTGAAAATGCAATTAAATTGTTTTCGCTCGAAAAATATGACACAATCAACTCAAATATCAAACTTCTGAACTCAAAAGGTAACTAAATGGCCCCTTTATTCTACTTAGCGTTATTCTTCTCGGATTTCGTTGTCACCCGGCATAAGCATCAATATTAGATACGACGCGACGGACGTGCCAATCCCCAAATAACACACCTAGTAAGGGATTAATAGAATTTGTTTCTTCACTTACCACTCCCTATAAAACCTTATCACTGCTTTACATTGCAAATACCATATAAGTCTAGACATAATAATAATTCCAATGCCTTTCCTTCTTAGCTTAATTTGCAAAATAGAGCTCCGTTGCCAATTTCATTTTCCTTAAGCTCTACATGTTATCAATTTCATAACAGATTTGTTTTAAAGCTATCTTTAGTGCAAATTTAATTAAGTCCTGTTTGTATTTAAGATATTACAGTTGAATTAACTTCATGATGATTTAGGTTGAATAAAATGTAGTTAATTTGAAAAAAATTGTATGCACCTTAGGCTTTTGCGGAAGCCATCGAGATTCAGATGCAAAATGCAGGAGTTCTAATTTCGTTTTCAATTTACATACCTATTCGCAATATGAAAAAGTGTGAAGGGTATTTTTTTGGTACAGCTTTAAAAAAAACCGTTTTGGAGATAGGGAGGTTTAAAGTTGTTGAACGTAATTTTATCTCATAAGTAATTATCTGAACCTTAAAAAATAAATCCTTTACGCTATTGAATTAATTTGTGCTGCCTATGTATCTTTTTACGATGTTTTCTGTTAACGGAAACATAATCACTTGTGAAATTTGCCTCCAAGATTGGTTCGTATCTACCTATATCTGTCATGACTTAACTTTTTTAACAGATTAGAATCATAGTAAACATGTTTACTAATGTAAAAATTATATCTAAAGCCAATTTTTATATATTATGATGACAAGGAGAGCAAAAATATGTTTGGGAAATGCAAAGAAAATTATTGACATGTGGAATTTTCACATAGCTGTTTTAAAGAGCATAAAAATGCAAGTACATTTCCTTAATAATATTACTTCATGAATAATTACGTAAAACAAAATGAAAATGCAAAATAGCACAAGGAAAATATTCGCCACCACTATATGTCCTAAACAATTAATTTACATGTAACATTTTACATTATGCATAAAGAATTTTGCATAATAAGAATTATTAAGTCAAGCATAGTTTTGTAAAAAAAAGGAATCCCTCTTATTTTAAAGTAGATACCTGAGGTTCTAACACGTTCATGAAGTCTACTAATACATTCTACAATATTTACTATATTACAAATATCAGGACATTTGCCAAATTTTGAAATATTAGGTCAACATTTCCAGACATTTCTAGCTAGATTGATTGATTATACGTTTCTCGAAACAAAATAGGTGGCCCCATTTTGTCTAATTTGAATAACATTATAAATGACCCCAGGAAATCAATGAAAAACATGAAAATATAAGTGGTTGTGATTCAGCAATTTTCGCAGCGCCTTTTTAATATGCAGTAGGCAAGAATTTAGATAGTTTACGCACGTTTAAAATTAGCATGAGTCCATGAGTTTTTTTGATTTGTATTCACAATAAAATTGTTTTATTTGATTTTGTTGAACAGTGATAAAGTAGGGTTGTTAATTAAAAAATAATAGTAGAATGATTCGTTTTCTTTTTGACCCATCTTAATGAATGCATTTATGTGATCCTGGTATTTAAATTTTTCTATTAAATTATCAGATTAGATGAATTAAATTTTCATTGCACATATTTATATTTTTTTGGTTCAAAATCTTGTTCAGTTAATTTTTATTTCTTTTCTGTATACTTTCTGCAAAAAAACCACCATTTTCCTATATGTAATTTAAACCTCCCAGCTACCTATACCCTTGTCCCTTTGTTTTCCCAACTCCACAATATTGACCTTTTCTCCGATAAGTAATAATTTTAAATGAAACCTTCTTATATTTTTGAAGTGAAACTTCTTTAGAGAGAGTAAAGTCAGAAAAATGCTTACCAAAGTGAAACGCTTTTCAAAGTGAAAAGTGAAACTCCCCTTTAATTAAGCATGTTCCAGTGTAGCTAGAGGGTTGAAATTTTCAGGACATGTGGCCGGGGGTAAAATGGGAATCTTAGACTAAAACTGGACCCCGTACTCCCTCCCGTTCGGCCTGGAGAAAAATCTAAAATAATTAATTTCGGAAGAACGGGAAGAGCTACGGGGTCGAAATTTTTATGATAGGTGCGCCTCATGGAGGGATACCTTTGACCATATGGGGGGCTCTAATTTAAGGGGGGATTTTGGGGAAATCAGTTTTTTGCCAATATCTCTGCAACGGATCCTCGGATCGAAAATCTGGCAAGCGATGACCCGGGTCATGGGGTCATCAGTGGGGGGTTGGGAAATATACCCCCACCTCCCCGGATGCATATTTGTAAACAGGAGACGCGTCCGGCATAAGACGCGAGCCGAAGTAGAGTAGTATATAGCAGACGAGTTAGGTAAAACCGCTTGGTAAACGGCAGACGTGTCAGTTGCAAAAATGTTTGCGGAATCAAGAGCTGTATATAGCAGACGAGTGAGATGGATTTTTGCCTGAAATGTCTGTTATTTACTAAAACTTTTTAATAAGATATTTTGTGTTATTTTCAATTTCTTGCGATAACTTAAAATTCTTCTTGGTGTACTTACCAAAACCTAGAGGGTAGTGGATTATACTGGTAAAAATAGGAGTTTTCTTATTTTCTAAACATAAACTTCCTATTCTTTGTAAATATCAGACAAAAAATGCAAGTTCTAAATGCTACATATAAGCATGTATTTGTTAAAGTAGGTAGTATACAAGGAAGTAGAACAGGGTTTTGAGTTTGAAACAAAAGATACCTATTTTTTAGGACAAAACACTTTGGAAAATAGACAAACACCCATAGGACATTAAAATAAATAAATAAATCTTTACGATTAAGGATAAAAGTTTCTAGGTAGGTAATTAATTTTAAAAAAGACATTTTTGGGCAATTCATATACAGGGTTGCTCAAAAGTTCGGAAAATAAAACACTAAAAAATTACAATGTTTCGACCATCTTTTGGGCAACCCAAAGTTAGTGTCGCTTCCTCTTAGCTTCAAATGCATTCTGTATGTACAGCATACATCAAGTTTCTTCACGAGTGAGCAGATTGCCTAAGTAATTCATTTTCATGGGCACAGTTTTCAGAGAAATTTCGTTTGGCTTCGTTTAATTCATTTTCTGTTTTGGAATGTAAAATTTCATTAAATAGGGACAAATCTCGTGGTATTCCCTTCTTCGCCGTTAAAATCCATCTCAAGACCGCCTTCTTTATATGAAAAATGCATAACAGTTTTGCTTCTAGCCAATGTTTTCTTAGCACTTTCCTCTCTCCTAAATCGTCATCTGTCAAGATAACTGTCGGTCGAATTTTTTATGGCATTATTTCTAGCAATCCTTCAACTGCAAGAACAAATAGATAATTTTTTTGTGAATTAGCTAAATTGCATCCAACGGGTAATCCTCCCGCCGCACTTTGTACCACAAAAAAATTTTTTTTGGTCATATATTTTACGGTCATAAACATCACAATTACCTGATGCAATGACAAACATAATTTCATTTGCTTGTGGTATCTTTAACGCACGTTGCATAAGTGGTGTACAAATAGCTGCAGCATAATTATCCTGTAAAGTTATTATTTTATAGCAAAGGCCAGTTTTTGGCTGTATGAGAAGCCAATGTTTCCTCCCACTTGAGCAACGTATTAGACCCAGTACGCTCACCAAAATCCTCTTTAAATTTCTTCTTCCACAAGTTAGATACATTCGTTTTTGTTGGTATGTAGTGCCTATCAAACGCAAAGTTTTCATACTGGTCACCCATTTCTTCCATTTCATCCATACAATAAGTATGGTAAGCTGCGGCTGTAGAATAACCTCTATTAAACAGATCCAGTAATTTTTGTTTAGCTGTTGATCCCAAAGGTCTCTCACGAAGTGCTTCAATAACATTTATTCGATGATTATGTGTTAAACGAAATTCTATTAAACAAGGCTATTCTACTGAACTTATGGATTTTATAAGAGACTTGGGCCTTTTAAAGAATTTCTTTATTGTAATAAAAATTTTGGCTGGACAATCAATATTCCTCGACTTTTTTTGTTTAGTTCCTGTTGATTTAACTTTTGTAGCCGTATTTAAATGACACCTATAAATACGTTTAAAAACATTCCTCTCTGCAGTCGTGGGAACTTTAAATGTTTTTTCAATGGTCCAGGTTTCTCTAGTTACAGCTTCCAGATCAGATACCCATTTCTAAAGGAAAAGTACGAATTAGGCTTAAGTATTTCTATTAACTCATTTTCTTCCAGTGATATACCAATGCACCGTCAACTATAAACCCAAAATGTTGAGTTTAATCAGTTTATATTTTCACATAAAAAATAATTTACCACGTTCTTAAAGCGGACTAAAGTTCTGAAAACACTACTTCTTCTTCCATTTCAAAAATTAAGTTACCCGTAATACAGAGCTGGGCAAGCTACTTAAAAAAAGTAGCTAAAACTGCAAGTTACAAGCTAATACAAGTTGTGAGTAGTTAAGTTACTTAGCAACTTAACTAGCTTTTAAAAAAGTAGCTAAGCTGCGTTATGCGTGATTGTGTTTATATCGAGTCCCTCTGAAGAGATTTTAGAGACACAGACAACTTCAAACTAGACAGTATTTTTTTGAAAAAATAATAAATGTAGCTTTAGGAATCAAAATAACTTTACCTTTCAAAGCTAGCTTAAGCTACTAAAAGTAGCTAGCTACTTTTTGAAATAGCTTATGAATGCATGCAGCGAAATTCTGAAAGTTACAGCTACAAGCCACTTAAAAAAAGAGTCTAAATAAGTTATTAGTTACCAAAAAAGTAGCTAAGTTAGTAGCTGAACTACTTGGTAGCTAGCTACTGCCCAGCTATACCGTATTATCTCAAAAACGGTAAACTTGGCAACATTGCAAACATGACCAGTGAATTAGGCATCACGAAAAAACCCTTGAAGATGATTTTCAAAATAATTGACCATTTCTATACTTAACGGCAACCCTGTATAAAGCCTTTAAAAATAAAGAAAAATTCCCTCATTTCTAAAACGGCGTTGGCCCTTATTACTGTTTACGTTACAAACTGACTTTTACGTTATGTCCTTAACCCTTAACCTTATATTACTTAATATAACGGGATCTACCTATTAGGAAGCATAAGGAATAGGTAGAGATAGACTCTATTTTAATAAATTGCCCCAAATATAACCGGAAAATTATCTTATACGATCAAATGAAAAAATTGAAAAACTAGCGAGCTTTCATGAAACAAAAATTAGCTATCCTCTGATCGTGTTTTGTAATCTTACCTACCTACTTATACTTACAATTAATTAGGTAATATAATTTTTACTCACGTCCAGATCTTCTTTACTAGCTAGTTTGCAAAGGATTTTATCGTTGCCTTTGATGCTCTTATAATCATAATCATTTGGCAATTCACGCATTTTGCAATTTATTTCAAAAAACCTCTATGATAGATCACACAATTTCACAAATCAGCAAAAATGCAAGTGGAGTGTAAAAACCTTTTTTTAAATCCATTATTTTATCTTCTTTATTCATTATTTCACACAATGAATTTTAATTTCAAAAAAGAACCCCAGGAACTGTTCAATTGTTGCTTTAAGAGGCTATGTAAACAGCAGACGTATCAGGGAATCTTGGGCGGACTCGTCTTCTAAATATGAAATGTGTTTCGGGCATTGGCGAAAGTAATCGAATGGATAACGCGTCTCCTATTTACAAATATGCTCCCCGGATACCCAAAAATTTCCGAACAAATGGGAAAAAATTTAAAAAAATTTAAGAAATTGTTCGGAAAGTTAATAAAGTATTATAAAATGAAAAGGAAAAAAATAATAAAAAAAAGAACGACGAAGGAATTCAGCTACAAGGTCGGGGATGGCATAATGATGGATTATGAATTTTCCTTTCAGATGGGAAAAAATTGAAAAAACGTAAAACAATGTTCGGAAAGTTAATAAAAGTATTATAAAACAAAATAAGAAAAAAATTAATAACAAAAAACAATTGATTATTCGGAAAATTAATAAGTATTATAAAACCAAATAAGATAAAATAAATAATAAAAAAAAAAATTGTTTCGAGAGTTAATAAAGTTATTATAAAACGAAATAAAGAAAAATATTAATAAAAAAAAGTTTGAGAATCGCCGTTTTCGGCAAAAAAAAAATTTAAAAAAGGAAAAAACATTTAAGTGTTAAAACCGGGGGCAAAAGTTGAGAAAAAAAGATTAAAAAAACTAAAAACTCAATTCTTAGTATCTCTTTCAGAAGTTTCACTTCAGCTGTGTGCTTATAAAGGTGAGACACATATGTTTTAAACCTTAATTCCGTTTTTTACAACATATAACAAGATATCAATAATTGTCAAAAATGGCTGCATATGAGGTATTTTTGCCACATCAATCCAATTAAATAACGTGGAATATTTCTTATCAGTTTTTAGTCAAGCTTATTGAAGAATTGCTAAAATACAAAAGGAGCGCGAAAAATATGAAAAAATTTGACCCCGCAAAAGGAAATATTTAGAAAGAGTGTTTTGAAACAGGATAGGATAGTAGTATGGATTTTTCCTGCAAGTTTACAATTGCATTTTTTTGCGGAAACTTTCCATATGAAAGATATTTCTATTATTTTCAAGTTACTGGTTAGATTCGGTTAGTATATAAGACCTAAATTAAAGCACGCTCTCTCAAAAATTAATCTACAACATTTCAATCAAATTTTGTTTATGTTGTATTCCATTCTACTGCAACACATTTTAATGTACGATTCTTATAGGTAATTTAGCGAGCTATTATTTAATTAGTTTTGGTTACTGCTAATAACAAAATTAATTTACAGTTTGTAATTATATAAATAATGTTTATATTTAAATCTTAACTGTATATAAATAATTATCCTCAATTTTGATTTATCTTTAAATTACCTAAACTTCAAGTTAATTAAAAATAGTTTTTGATATACGAGCGTTTATATAGATAAATAATCATTTTATCCGACTTTGCGTGTACATTTTCCCAAAGAAAACGGTTAGAAAATTGTAGTAACCAAAGCTAACCAAAACTATACAGAACTATACAAAATCAACAAAAAAAAGCTCGTTTTATCCGGCTTTGTGAGTAAATTTTCCCAAAAAAATATTATTGAAAACATCTATGGCAGCTATTTAGGGTAACTTTTAGTAAATTTTAGTAAACAAAACTAACCAAAACTATGCAGAAGTATACAAAACTAACCAAAATTTGTATTACTCGGCAATCGCCGAATTATCATTCGACAAATTGTCGTATTTGGCCAATTGTCATTTGGGTAATTGTCTTTTGACGAATTGTCTTGATCCCTCTCACTTGTTAAATATTTCGGGAAGTTCTTAACCGTTATATTACCAGAATCGTTCCCAAATAGTAACACGCAAATAAAATTTAATTTGATTTTCTTTCCTGTTTCTTCTGTAGAGAGGTTTAGTGTATATCCTGCATAGAATTTATTTAATTTTAATTTTATTTTTGATAGAGATGAATAATTAAGCTGTTTTAAAGGTGTGCCGTAACCAAAAATTAACTAAAAAGAAAATAAATATATGTAAACATAATTAAAATAAAAATGTGGACGTTCCGCAGCAAAATACTTTTTTTCATGTTCGGGAGGGTTTGTAGGAACCTAAAAAGAATAATTTATAAATATTGAAAATTTCAATTAATCGAAACTAGCCCCCAAATTTCAACTTTCGTTTGGTTGAAATCATTCAGAAAACAAATAAGAGTATAGATTTTTCCTGCAGGCTTACAGAAAGACTCTATTGCATTTTTTTTGCGAACACTGCATATACCTATGGAAAATGTTTCTATTATTTTCTGTTTACTGGTTAGTTTCGGTTCGTATACAATAGCTGAATTAAAGCATGCTTTGTCAAAAATTAATTTTAAGAAATAGTTTTTTCAGAGTTCAGGAGAGTTTGTAGCATCTTAAAATAAATGTGAATCTTCAAGATTTCAATTAAAATTTGCTTTTGTTCTATTCTATTTTATTTCAGTAACTTTTAATGAATGATTCGTATATAAGTAATTTAGCGCGCTATTATTTAATCAGTTTTGATTGCTGTTAATAACAAATTAATTTACGATTTTTTCATTATATAAATAATGTTTACATTTAAGTCTTTGCTGTGTGTAAGTAATTATCCTCAATTTAGAATTTAACTTTAGGTTACCTAAATTTGCTAGTTAATTAAAAATAGTTTTTGATATACAAGCCTTTATACAGGCTCGTTTAGTCCGGCTTTGTGTGTAAATTTTCTAAAAAAAATGTTAAAAAATTATAGCAAACAAAACAAACCAAAACTATACAGAACGATATAAAACTAACCAAAAATTGTATTACTAGGCAATTGCCGAATTAGGGAAATTGTCGTATTTGGCCAATTGTGATTCAAGTTCGGGTCGTCGATTTCTATCAATTGTCATTCGACGAATTCGAGAAACACTATTGGCTGGTAGACTATAACCAAAAACTAATTTTAAAGAAATAAATATGGGTAACTCTAATTAAAATAAAAATATTGACTTTTCGCAGCAATAGTTTTTGATATACGAGCCTTTATATAGATAAAGGCTCGTTTTATCCGGCTTTGTTGGTAAATTTTCCCAAAAAAACTGTTAGAAAAATTATAGTAAACAAAACTAGCCAAAACTATAGAAAAGTAATCAAAAATTGTATTACTGGACAATTACCGAATTCGGTGAATTGTCATTCGGCAAATTGTCGTGTTTGGCCAATTATCAATCGGGTAATCGTCGATTTCTATCAGTCGTCATTTGGCGAATTGTCTTATTCGGCCAATCCTCATTCGGTGAATTGTCCTCGGCGAATTGTCTTTTGACGAATCACATCTTAAATAGTTCGTGTAGTTTCAACCTTATATTACAAGAATCGTTCCCAAATAGTACCTAACAAGCAAATAAAATTTTATTTTCATTTCTGTTTCTTCTTTAAAGAGGTTTAGGTACCTATACTGTATATCCTGCATAGAACTTATCTAATTTGTAGTATTTTACTTATGACAGAGATAAATAATTAAGCTTGTTTTAAGGATGTGCCATATAGACTGTTTGTTACATCTGCTGCCACTTGACAAGCAAAACTTTAAGAACTGGCAGTTGCTAGGAAGACTGTTAAATGATTTATAGCGATCAGTAGGACTTTATTCAACTTTTATCGTAATTTGGTAACCTTATATTAAAAAGCTTTTGCAAAATTTCATTGCAATCAAAGTTAACTAACCCAAAACAAGTATTTTAGAAATGAAATTCTTGCTGAGTACAGTGAGGTTTAATAATTAATTGTGCTCTATTTAAGGGTAATATTTTTCTATAAACTAGTTCATTTGGGGAATACTTCTACACATGGCTAATATAGCCATAATTTTCAAGTATATTAATTGATATAAAGCGAGCGATGCTGTAAATAAGCGCTATAATTTTCTTTCCTCCTCTCATTTATTGGGTTGTCAAATTGTAAATTAGGTGCACCTTAAATTGATAATACTAATTTATATGATGATATCGTACGCCAGATGTTTAATCAAACGTCTAATATAAACAAGAGAATATATAATATATATAGAGCTTTGTAATATAATAGTTGATTAATTTATATCAAAAAGCACTGCAAGTCTCTGGAAATTAGAACGCGTTCTTAGGTCATCAATATTGCCAAATAAAATAAAATAAATAATAGAAATGGGTACAAATATTCCAAGAACAGGCAGGTTCTAACGAAGCATGAATATTGTAGTTCCTTTAGCTAATTATAGAAAATAATCGATTTCTCGACAAATCTAAATTCATTTGTGCCACCTTAATTCTAGAGTCAATGAACTTCTGTTTAAACGGCTATATAATGCAATTTTAGGTAGCGAAAAGATTTGCTTAATGTATAATGAAAAAAAAATAAGTAATTGGTATAAAGCATTTTCTAGAAGAATATAAATTATGCTTCAATATAGATGCAGGATCATCGAACGCCGCGCCGGCAGCTCTTCATCGATAGGCAATGGAATATTTTAAGTTTAAATATATATTTTTATCGACACATCTTATACTTATACCAAGAATAGTTAATCTTGCATTTACCTACTATTCTTGAGTACAGACTATAGTCTTCAATGCGCACGATTGATTAAACACGTTCGTATCCACGTCTCCTGTAATTTTATTTGTGGTTTTGCTGAAGTGCAGCCTGGAAGACGGTTTTACGGTGGGCGATTGTTTTTCGTGAAATAGTTGAAAGTGTTTAATAATGAAAGAATTATTGAAATATTGAGACTTAGAACAAATTATTCCAATGCGTTTAGGTAAGCTTTTAGCTGTTAAGGTTAATAATAATGAGATTATATTGTAACTATTATCGTCATCGCTGCCAGAATGTGTTAGGCATTTGATAACATACAACATAAAATCACATTATTATTAACCTTAATAGCTAAAAACTTACCTAAGTATTTTGGAATAAATTGTTCCAAGTTCCAGGATTTCAATAATTCTTCCATTATTAAACACTTTCAACTATTTCACATGAAAAACAACCGCCAAATAAAATATATTATGTATTTCATTGAAGCATGTCCTATGTTTGCAGACAGAATAGATATATTCGCTTTAAATCCAATTTATCCTTATTTTAAGAATATATTCCACTACGAAAAACGTATATTATGTTTACTTAAAATATAACACAGAATATATTGAAGTATAATATAGGTATAACATAAATATACCAATCCTCATGAAACAATAATACCCTTATACTTGTTTCAAGTATCTACTCTTCTTAAACCAATACTAACTTAATCTTACTAAATAAGAATAACGTTTAATTTAATTGAAGTATAACTATACTTGCGGCATAGGAAATGCAGTTTAGCGTTGACGTAAGATTAATAATCTTATAATAAGAATAGCTTTTTTCCATGTGGAGTTAAGATTATTTGAAGCTTTGTCCGATATCGTATGTTTGGTTATTTGTATCCCATCTGCATCCTGCTACTACTTATTAACAAATCAATCGAAGTAAAAGATTTAGGGTTCCGGATATTTAGAAAAATCGAGCACAGCAAAATGCGATTTTTTCTGGTGAGAGATGTTGCACTTATATTAGGGCATCGACCATGTGTAATTCATCAATGATTAAGGTAATTTCGGTTTAGTACGAAGGTCAAGATTATGATACATTTTTCCGTAAAAAACTTATATTTGGGTCTCTCTAACTGTATGGTGAATATGAACATTTTGGGAATTCTCCCCGTATCTCATTAAAAAATATTACATCTGGTTAGTTTATAAATGGAAACACAAAATGCCAAATTGCCTATAAAATCCGGATACTATAATCTTGACAATCCAACCAATAGGAAGACGAATGTTTTAACAAATAAAAACACTGTCTGATCGTCGGATATCGGATGCATGAGAATCCATCTTTACATAACACTTTTTATAGGCGCCGCTCAGTCTAGTCAGTTTAACAATTGGCTCTTTAACTAAGAAATTTAGCTCGAGCACAAAATTGATAGATAAATAAAATATAAAAGTGTTGAAATAAGTTTCACTCAACTTAATGATAAATTCCTCAACGATTATATCAATCAAAACAAAAATTAGAATCTTTTAGTGCCAACATATCCTGATATGAACGCAAATAAAATAAGCTACGCAATGAAGCTTTAAATCCTGAAATTTTTTATGTTACTTGCATGTACATAACCGACCTTTAAGAGAGAAATAATAATAATAAAAATAATACTAAGAATATAATAATAATAATAATGCTTTATTGCCAAAAAAATTCACAATTTGTAGACAAAGCTAGAGCTAGAGTATAAAACATATAAAAACACAAATAAAAACATACAATGAAAAGAAAAAGAAAAACCAAAGTATACAAAACCTTATACAATAAATGTGCAATTTGTACGTCGTCAAAATTTTCTGAAATATTATATAAAATATTAAATATCAAAAAATTTAACGATTTAACCATCAAATACTAAACACTAAACACCAAACATTGAACCAGTGTGTAAAATGCTCAAAATTAAGTATTAATAAAAAAGTTGTGTGTGCATTGTATTACAATGGTATAAGGCTCTCATCAGTAAATATGATCTCAAAGCTCTGCGAAATGCGGGAAAAGATGTTATTGACTTCATTTCAAATGGCAGATAATTGTGCATTTTTTTGCATTATACAGTCTAGAGCTTTTAACTAACTCTGAGGGTGGAGTTGGCAGATAAAGTTCATGCTCCGTATTCCTAAGTGGATGGTTGTGAGATGGCCTTTCTGGTTTCTGGAATAGCAGATACGTGCTTGCGGATTAAGCAAACGGATCCAAATATGAATAAGGA
>JAEQML010069312.1:0-17579 GCA_016904865.1 Pissodes strobi | reverse complement strand
TATAGCCATATAACAAATATTATGGCCCTTTAATAAAAATCAGAACCTAAATCCCAAGAAAACCATATTTAAGAATATACTTAACGGTTCAAGAAAACATTTTACTAAGAATATATATATTACATTAAAATTTCGATTACTTTGAATTTTAATAATATCAACTAGAAGCAACTATTGACACTATAAGATTTTTAGCAAGTCGAAAAAATAAAACACTATTTGAAGAAATATTTTGAATAATGAACTTTCTTATAAATCAAAGTTATCTAAATGCACTTAGATAACACAATGAAGCTATTTTTGGTTATGTCCAAACCCCTATTCTGAAAATTATAGCAAAAAAAAGCAACAGCAAAAACGCTTTCTCATATTCACCCTCATTTCGATTAATTAACGTTCATTAAAATTAATTAAAGCAACATATAAAATGAAATCCAAAGCCATGCAATTTTAGTTTACAATCATCTTTACGCTTTCATCGAATGGGAAAACCAAATATCAAAACTTTGAAAACCCTTTTAAAGCCAAAAATAAATTTAGTACAAGTAATTGTATCCAATACTGGTAAAATAAGTGTTATGGATTATCAACCCTTTTATGAATCAATTTCACCACCAAGGTCTAATGATTTGGAAGAAATTTAGGATATCTCCGAAACCACACTACAAAGCAATTTGAATTAGGAAATAACTTGTCAAGAAATCATCGAAGAAAATCCTAAGCAAAACCACCCTTTCTATGAACCAATTTCACCACCAATGTTTGATGAAATTTTGGATATCTCCGAAATCACACCACAGAACAATTTGAATAAGGAAATCATAGATATATTGGAGGTGGTTCCGAGATCTATTGAAGAAAATCCAGAACAAAAGAATTCTCAGTCTTCAAATGAATGCAATTTAATAATTAATGAACCTTTTAATTTCATTATTCTAGAAGATAATGAGATTCCGGAAGAAATGTATACCACCATCGATCGTGATTTAGAGCTTGATGAAGTAAAGCAAATGCGTGAACAACTCAACGAAAAACTAAATAAATACCTACAATTAGTGAAAACTTCTAAAAAAATGTTAATAGTGCTTGGAGAACGAGAACGAAATATTAAAAATTATTATGAACTTTTATTGAAACAGCAAAAGTTATTTAAATTACTAGAGGATTTATGTTAAAAATTGCATATGTAACCACCAATATATCTACTATTTCATGTAAATTCATCGTTTTTTGTAATAAAGCAATGCAAAAATTAATTTCATTATCTCACTTTAATTACCATAGTTAATGAAACTAATCACATATACACGTTTGGCAAGAAATCTTTATCCATACGATTTTAATGCGATAACAGAGTACGTTAAATACGAGACCTAAAGTTAAAAAGAGAAAGAGACGGAATTCCCCTGGTTTCCCCTATTCCCCTTCCATTCAGCAACAAACGCGCGGACGCTCTCGCATAGGACGACCTTCGTTGGCGACGAAGACCACCGAGGCAGATCGACGAACCTTCTGTATTACGGTGTTGCCAAACTTGGTGAAAATTCATCAGATCTGGTGATTTTGACAAGGTTTTGTTGATTGGTGAAAATTGTATATTTTATAGGTCAAATCTGGTGATTTATGGAATATTGTACAATTTACATTTTTTTCTATGCGGATTGCAGTAAAATAAAAACCTCTATTGTGTTGTACGTATTTTGGTAAATTTATACTATAACGGCGTCACTGCAACGCCAGCTGGGATTTTTTAGAGTTCAAAACTTCTCCGAAAATTGCGTTACCCTAAATTATAAAAATAATTCGCGTCTACCTACCGCAATTTTCAGCCTTCACGCATGCGTACGCGCTATTTCATATATTTTTCAAAGTTATTTTTTCTTCATTTCCATTGCATTGCCTTGGGTTAGATTGGGTCAGTTTTGATTGGTTGCGCCCCCGGAGCGAGCGAAGCGAGCGGACGGGCACGTGTGAAGTGAAATATTAGAACGACAACAGTGCTGCTGCGAAATGAGCAGATCCGAAGGTCGAAAATTTGCGATAGCATCAAATTTCCGCTTTGCTTGCGTTGAGTCTTGCTCTTGAATTAATTCCTTCCCCTACCTATTAATTTCGACATATTATTCGTCATTTAGGAATTTTGCAATTTAAGAAGACCCATTGTTTGCTCATTGCGTATGACGCTTTGTTCTACTGCTTTTTTAAATTGTACTGTGTTGTTTGTTGGATAGAGAGTGTTGTTGCAAAATAGTAACATTGATACAAGTTTGGACTGCATTCAGGCAAACAAACGAAAATAACCAACATTGCTTTTGCTACAATATTCCAGATAAGCTTTTGGTTAAACGTTCTGCATTTATTTATAGTAATTGATGAAGTAGTTGTAAAAATATCGTATTCAGTTTAAACTTGTATTGAACAGGTATGTCATGTTAAGTTAAAGCTAAGTTTGCAAGGCTAATCAGTTAATGTTTTCGTTCCATTGAATACATACAACCATTCATATTTTATTTTTATTTTTAAATTAAGTTTTTAATCAGATTTGGGTGGAAATTATTAATTATTATTTTTTTTGTAACCAATTTGTTTAAAAAAAACATAACTGCTGATAAAATCTGGTGAAATCTGACAACTTTTCAATTCGCAGAATCTGGTGAAATCTGACAATCGCCTGGCAACACTGTCTGTAAGCGCATAGAAACAGGTTATTTTATTTTGCATCATTTCCGCACAGCCTTTTGTAATCAATAATTTTTAAATCACTGTTGTATTTTCGGATAGAACAGTGATTAAAAGTAACTAAGAAACAAAGAAAATTTCGTAAAAATCGTAAAAATGAAGAATGCCAGAAATAATCTGTCCTCAGCGACGTGTCCCTTACTAAACTAAACTCGAATCGGACGGTCGCCGACAGCGAACGCCGAGTGACCACGCCTTGCTGGAAGGGGAAAGCTGCGCAAGGAATGGCATACGTTGTGTCTCTTTTTAACTTTAGGTCTCGTATCTAACGAACTCTGTTATCACATTAAAATCCTATGGATAAAGATTTATTGCCAAACGTGTATAGACCCTACGTATGAAGCTTCGCATCAAAAAAAAATCAGATAGAATAATAATAATTAAAAACAATGCGTCTTAGAAAGTTTTAATAGACAAAACTATTTTTATAACGCCCTCTATCTCGAAAACGGATCGATTACGGACCCATGTTTATGCGACATTTTTATCTTAGAAATTCCTCAGGAATACGCCTTTCAAATATAGACATGCAATTAAGAAACATCCTGTATACTAAAACGAAATGAAACAGAATCTATGACATTTATTGCTGAAACAAATCCAGAAAGACAGAATGTGAATGAACCGAACAGTAATGGCGTCAATGATAAGGTAAAATTTGAGAATCACTTCCAAGTCCCTCTGGTTGATTTTCCAGAAGCCGATACGCATTTATCAATTACGTCTGAATTTGCCTTCTCAGGTATTAGAGAAGATCCTAACGTATTCGAGAGCGATGAAAGTGAAAATGCAAGCAATCATTCTAACGATTCTGAAGAGAGCGAAAATAATAACTTTGATTCTTTTTTCAATGACTCCAGTGAAAACAGTGATACTAGTGATGCGAGTATACATTTAGATTTAAATTAACTGTAACACTCAACATTCGTACATTTACTCAGAGTCACAATACCGACAAACGTGTATAATCATGTTGTTAGAATATCAAACATTTTAAAATAAAATTATTTTTGGTTTCAGACTGCGAAATCAGAAAACAATATTAAAAGCTCCGATACATTGCCAGTGCATTCATTAAAAATTGACGTTTCAACAGAGTCAGATAAGTCATCTAAAAAGAATATTGACAATTTTGAAGTACGTATAGTGCTTTTATATCAATATATTATAATAATAAATACTTATTTACAATAAATAAATTCCGAATCTAAATAAATCACCTAAATATATTTTTCCTACACTTTTATCATGTTACTTTTTTCAGGAAGCAGTAAAGAGAACCAATAATAAGAAGCATTATAAAGATAAAAAAACATTTTGTTTTTTTGTGACAAAGATGTTTCAATTTATCGAAACACCTGAGTACTTGGCATCGAAAAGAGATACAGGTCGAGCGTCTACACTCATATAAAAGCAAGTCAAGGGAAAGACATAAAGCTTTAAGGGTTTTGGCAAAGAGAGGTAATTATGTGGAAAATCGGTCTACTTTGCAATTAAGACCAGTGAGACTGATAGATTTAGGTATCCCATCAAGCAGCAGTGACTTTCTTCTTTGTTCCCATTCTTGGGATTTTATAAAAAGAAAAGTTTATATAGACACAGAAAGACATGCGAGAGCAAGCTACCATCATCGCATGGGAAAAGGCAGAATTCTCAAAGTGAGGGCCAAACTGCGTTACTTTTGGGGAAATTTAAACACATTGAACTATTACAGATATAATTGTTTCCAAGAATGAGGGCAGATGATGTACGCTTAACGGTAAAAATTGACCCCTTGATACCCAATTATGTATATTTATAGATGAAAGGTAGAAAAAGTAAAGGGAACTTGGACTTAGGACTGTAAGAAATTTGGCCAAGTTATTTCAGCTTTCTAAAGAATCGGATAAACATATTAAGGGCTTAATTGATTTGTTACATCCAACACTTTTTAAAAAAATATATTAGAGGAGTTAATATTATAGGAGGTTATAATGAGAAAAATGATGTACACGAATCTTCCACAGTTGCTATGAATTTTGGAATATTATTAAAAAAATTATGTGACATAGCTGTTATTCAGTTACTACAAGAACCTAACACAGAGACTCGAAGAAAATAAATTAAAATTCTGAAAACCCTTATAGGATGTCAGTGAGCTAATAAAGTTTCTGCTCAAGTTAGCTTAAACTTAAATAACAAAAAATGGAATAAAGACGAATTATTAGATCTTAAGAAACTAAAGGATTATTTGGATAAAAACTATTCAAGACAATTTTGAAATGCTTAAGAAAAACGAAAGAGATAAACTGGTTTATAATTCTCTGAAAGAAGTGCTATACTGCAAAATAATGTTGATGAACAGAAGACTTGCAGAAGTAGCGCAAATTAAAGTAGAAATATATAAATCAATAAATCTAGATGTATAAGAAACCAAATTTGAAAGCTGTTTGACTGAAACAGAAAAAAGTTGCTAGATTCTTGTAGCCGTATGTTAATAAGGGGCAAAAGGGGGCGGGGAGTTCCTGTTTTGCTCTCTAAAAATATGAGACAATAATTTGATTTTTTGGTACATGTAAGGGGCAATTTCATCGAAGACAAATTATATTTTCCATATCACAGGTAATTTCTTTTTAGATGGAATCAAAGTTTTATATAAATATGCTGAAAAGTGCGGTATTTAAAATTTAAAATCTATAAGTGCTACTAGATTGCGCAAACATTTAGCAACTGTAACACAATTACTTCAATTTTCAGAGAGTGATCTAGAACAACTCTCTAGATTCATGGGACATACTCTTCAACCGCATTGCAATTTTTATAGTATGTCTGATAATACTTATCAGACAGCAAAAATTTCTAAATTCTTGCTTCTTGCAACCAACGAAGGTTGCGAAAAATATAAAGGTTTAGACTTGGACAATATAAACATTGATTCAAATCCTATTTCTAAAGATTGTGATGCAGAGGATATTATTACTGAACACATATCTGATGACTGGAGTGTCACGGTTGAGAATTCACACTTCGTGAGCGTTGAGGCTTGAATCAGTCAACGGGACACGCAGTTAAATTGATGGTTACTCCGAAACCAAGTGTAGTCGGAGGAGTCTCGGTATGCAGTATGGAAAACCAGGAAGGCACTGGAAATCCATAAACCCAAAAAAGCACCACAACCGGAAAGTAGAAGACCAAGAAGAAAACCGGATGAAACACAAATTGGCCAAATTAAAAGGGTGATCAAGCCAAAATATGAAGGAAATAGGTACGGAACCTCAACAAATAATAGATCAAACCAATAATAATTGTTACTTAAGCAACATACCTTAAGATGTTAAACAGGGTTCAAGCGTATGGCAGCTCTCAAAAGTCAAATCCCAACATGGGTGCAGGTGGCCGAATCTACAAATCTTCACTCATCTACAATCATCCATCAGACGAGAAGCCATCGACGACCACAATGCTGCTCAAGGGAGTCGTTAAATAATCCCCTTACTAGGGCACTGTATACTTCACACTAAATATCAGTATCTCAACGAAAAATCCCAATTTCGAGAGCCACGCACTGAAACCGTCTGTCTCCTTCAAGATCACATAAGGAGTAAATTGGCGCCTGCCCAACGTGCCATGTTGTCAGCGTCTCTATTTGTTACAAAGTTCCAGAAAGTTCGCCAACTTAAGCGATAAAAGGACTTACTATTGAAATGATTTGAATCGGTTAGAAGTTACTTTTTAGATGCTCAGTGGTAATACATAATCCACGCGTTACGTCGCATTCAAAATTACAATCAGCACACGTAAGTGATAGCATTAAGCCAAACAAGACATCAACTTGGCGACAATGTCGAACGGGAAGACCACGCGCTAAGCCAGATACCTGTCAATTATGGCGCCAAAATTACATCCATAGAACTATATGAAGCATAGAACTATTTCCAACTCCGAGCTGAAATATTATCGAACTTTAATAACGGATAATCAGTGGAATTCTCCGTCAATATACAAGCCTATAGTGCCAACATTAATACAATCCAATACAATCAGCCAATTCAAGCGTATGAGAAGTAAATCCTACAATTAAGCAATGCAACTTAGAGTGGTTCTCGAGTCGATATCGATTGACGGACCCGACGCGGCCTCCGTCGAACGACTATGAGTCTATGGTCCAAATACGACTAGTGACCAGAAATACTTCTAACAAATATCATTCCCAAAATGAACATATTCCGTAATCACATAAGTAAAACAATAGATTGCCAAATCTAAATCAACGAGACATTACAACATTATGACCATCAAATGAGTCGCTTAGTTTCAAAACCGGCCAAATAAAAAAACTATGAAAAACGAGATATTATGTGGATAAATTCATATAATAAATTATCTACAAACTGATGGTTTCAAAATCTTCCAAATGTAACAAATAGCCATGTAATAAAGACACGAAATTTTAGGTTAGTTTCAAAACGTTCTAAATCCAACGCATATTGTGCTCAAAAGCTTCCAAATTCGTTTCCACCAATCAGAATCAGCAGCGGTCGTGCCGCGTCGAAGTCGGAGAATCAGTTGCTTAATGCGTATTGCGTTATACGGCAGATTTTATGTGTTATAATTTCGCTGCGTAAATAAAATTACTGTTGTATTTTAGTTGAATAGTGATAATAATTAAATAGTGTTGCAAATGAGTGATACAACTCCACAAACTCGCAAAAGACTAAGAAACATCGAACAATGGAAAAGAGCAAAGCAGAAAAAGTCAGGTTCGTTTAAGGTATTCTGCACGGGAACTACCTATTTACAAGTGTGGCCATCAAAGTAAAGCATATGAATGTAAAAAATTGACCATGCAAGATATGTATGCATTCAACAAAGCATTCTATGCAAATCCAAGTAAAATACAGCAAGACAATTTAATTTTAAAGTGTTGTAATGCAAAAAAAGTCCAAAGGAAACGTCCTGTTACCGGAACTGGAGTGTCTAAGACACTGTTGTTTACATACAGCGTGCGGTGCTTCTCAAAATGAAAATTTAATTCCTGTATGCGAGGAAACTTTTTTGAAAATCCTTATTGTAGGGAAAAGATGGGTTCAAGGTATTTTAACGAGACACTACACTTCGGGCCAGTCTGCATCTTAAACTAGGGGGATGACCCACATTCTACCCGCTTTGAAAACAAGAAGCATTATGTTCTAAATTTTATAAAGCAATTCCGTCCCAGGGAAACACATTATTGCAGAGGAACAGACCACCAGTACTTGGATTCGAAGCTTAACATATCCAAAATTTGGAGAATGTATCAAACAAATACTCGAAAATCTCCTGAACTTCTAATAAAACTTTCCTATATCCGATGCCAATTTAACACGAATTTTAATTACGGATTTGGTTCCCCTAGAACTGATGTTGGTTCCAGATGTTTAGAGCTCAGCGAAAAAATTAAAGTCCACAAAATTAGACAAGAGAGGTCGAAACTTCAGATTGGCCTTCGAGATCATAAATTGAGAGCCCAAGCGTTTTTTTCTTTTCTTAAGAATGCACCAGAAGGAGTAAAAATATTGTCGTTGATTGTCAAAAATATCAACCAATGCCCAAACTTCCTGATCAAGCGGCATACTATTCGCGGCAGCTTTACATCTATAATTTCACTGTTGTGATTGGAGGGTCAAAATCACCTTTACGGAAAGAAAATGTACACAGTTTCGTCTGGACTGAAGACATGTAGATACATGAAGAGATCAAATGAAGTATCTTCAACATTATTTTACTTATTGTGCTCTCTGGACCTGGAGAACATACACACAGTCCGTTTGGACTGGGGCAAATGAAAATACTATTTTATTAGGAATGCTCAACAGATGGCTCTCTGTAGACAGTTCAAAAATATTCAGACAGTAGAAGTTGTCTTTCCGGGCTCTGGACATGCCTTTCTCCCCCTGACAGGGTTTTTGCTCTAATTGAGAGGCACATAAAGAAAAAAGAGGTTATAGTTGATCCTCAAGAATATGTTGTTATTATACAAGAGTTTGCTACTGTACATCATTTAGGTACAGATAATGTAATGCCTTACAACTGGAAAGCATCCACTCAAGAAGTGCTAAAGCCTCCAGGACAATGGCATTTTCAATTTAAATCAGCGAAAAGGTTTAGGTTAGTTTGGGAAGGAAAAGAATTCATTTCCGTAAGAGGAACAGGACAGTTTTACAGATAAGATTTAGGAACCTCTAAAAATATTTGTAAGAAAGGCAAGGTAATTTCTTCTTTGAATTCAACATCAATAGATCCTGGTAATCTTCCAAAACTCCTAAAATTAAAAGGCGTAAATGCTCTTTTGAGTAAATATTATGGGAAGTTGTGGAAAAACCATACAAAATCTTTCTTATTACAAAAAGGTACTAGATTCCTACTTTATAGAAACAGCTTCTCAAGAAAATCAGATTCACGAAAACGAAGAGGAAGAAGAAGGGCCATGCACTTCACAAGAGGAAGTCTATGAATTACTTGTTTAATTTGTTATTATATTTTCAATAAATGTATTTTTTAAACACCAAAGTATCAACTTTTTTTACAGCACTGTTCATTTTATAAACCAGGGCCAATTAAAGAAAGTCACAAAACGTTCCAAATCCAAAGTTGTTAGTTTCAAAACCAGCCACATCCAAAAGTGTCAAATCGCGCCATCTCCATCTTTTAAAGTTGAATTTCTGTGTTAGTTTGGGTTATTATTATTATTTGCGTCAAATTAAAATATGTAGCCTGAGTTTGCTTCACAAATTTGCTTGCAGCACTTATTTGCGTTTTTCTCGAAAACGACTGTTTTGGATTTGGCCGGTTTTGATACTAGGCTATTCAAATGTACAAAATAAGTTCCAATTTCAGTGCTAGATCTCCCTAAATAACCTACAATATAACTACTCATGCATTCCAATTCTCTGCTAAACAGTAACCAATCTACCACGACTATTGCTTTCTTTTAGACACAACTCTCCAAGAAAGGCCGAAATACTTTCCAGATGCCCAAGACAACTCAAAACCAGTACTCAAGAGTCATAATTAGTCAGGTCTAAAGCAGAGGATGGCTATCAAGGTATAGTCTAGAACCGAACAGCACAGCAATTAAGAAAATAACTCAAACCAGTAATTAAGAGCCATAATTAGCAAAGTCGAAGCGAGAGGGTGGCCATCAAGGTATATTATAGGACCGAAAATAAAGATGTAACAGTCCGATTTGGCCAATGGAAAATGTTTTTAAATTTCATTTTATATGCTGCATTTAGCAAAGAAAAAGATGCTGAATTTTGCGGTAAGAATTATTGAAAAGAGGTCAATACTCTTCGGTTAATTAATTCTAAATTTATTGATTCGATTTGCTGTCAATAAGCTTAAGGTTGCCGCATTTATTAATGTAAATTAATTTTATTCTAAATATAGGTTAACGATATATTTGTATTAGCTTTTATAACACTGTTGTGGCCTTAAGAAGCTATTTTGATCAACCATTTCTCTTAAGTAGCCCTCAGGCACTTTGTGTCTATTTTTATTTTAGTTGATAAGCGAACCACAGATCGCTTAAATTTGATCAAATTACTAAAACAGGATATTATGTTATTGGTATAACTTTGCTTAATTTATATTACATTACCATAGAACGGCCAGCAAACCGTTCTATATTTTTAAGAGTTGGGTTAATAAAACCTACTGTAAAGTCTCATTAGATCCGTCAAATTCATATTTTATATTCGGTTTGAATACCCCCTGCTTAATTCCAGCAACCGGCTGATCATTTCTGAGAACTTTTTGGGACCCCTGTTTTATTTTTCCACACGGCATGCTGCAATGTTCGCAATATTTGGTTGTTACTGTTGGTGACACTGGGTAGTAGGAATGGGATATCCTGCCGTAATTGTTGCTTTCGATTTAGATTTTTAAAGGTTTATCATTTTTGTAGGAGCTTTTTTGAAACATTTAATTTTAGCTCCTTAATTGTGGCTGCCGCCGTCGTTTTACGACCATAATAAACGAGAACTAAGTCGTTTATTATCTTAGAATTATTCCTCGTATCGATTTGCGAAGCATTTCACGGCCGTACCCTTTTTTTCTGATGTGACGTTAGTTCTCTAATTCCGTGGAAATGGAAAAAGGCAAATTGACTGAAACCGGTGATTTCGTTCTTCTAGAAATACCTCATGGTAATAGAGGAAGGTTTTTGCTTTAGTGCAGTCGTAGTGACTCAGCTTTTAGTATTGCATTTTATACTACCCTTCTTGGGGATATTGTGTTGAGTTTTTTTGTGTTTTGACACGACCGACTTATTGGGATTTAAATACTGCACTAGGTAAGCTTTTTTCCTGGATTTTTTTCTATTGCTTGTGAAACACGTGGACGCCATGATGCTAATGGCTACTTTCCCTTATTTCTAGAGGCTTCCAAGCTCATCTAACAAAACCGAGACCGTCGACTCTCTAGCCACCCTCCGAGACAAGCGAGGTAATTATTGCTAGAGTTTTTTTGTCTAATTTAACGATTTAATGGCCTTATCTGTGCTAACTTTTCTTTGTACATTGACCACCATTTGCATTGCATTCCATGAGTTATCTTATCTATTATCTTAAATTGATCCGTAAATTTAGGTTGTGTTATGTTGTTAAGTTGAGATCAAGTTTCTTTGTTTGATAAGCATGCCTAACAACCCCGTACAGCACCAGCGGAGCTTTTCCGGTTTAGTTGGGAAGAACTCGTGGCGCTCTACGACTCCACTCCCGGAGCCTGGCATTGCAAACACGACACTCCGGTGTTAGGCTTGTTTTTAATTAAAATTAATTAAAATCTTCACTTGCTCGCTAACTTAAATAGGAAAAAAGTGTTGCAAAGAAAATAGGCCAAGTGATTAGACGAAGGGTTACTTTTTTACCATTTAGAAAGGCAACACAATAAGAGAAAACCAAGGGGACAACGCCAATATACAACTAAGCTTTGTAGTTTCAGCTGGAAACGATAAACTGTGTAAAGTTAACCGTTCACATGAAGGCATGTGCATTTAATATGTATAGACATAAGTATGAAATATTTGCTTTCAAATACCTAGCTTAGTGGATTAGTTTCCATGTTTTCCCAATACTAGTACTATTAGGATGTTTATATGATTTTTGTAGTCTATTTCAATAAATATAATAAAGTTTCACGATCATACCAGAAATACTCTTCCCTACTGGTATCTTATGTTAATTTTATTTAAATCTACTTCGCCTTTTGTCCAGAAATAAAATGGTTATCTTATATGGCATCGTAGCCCGTTACACCAATAATGCTTTCCTCATAAAACACTAGACACTACACAGTAAAATCACTCTTCAAATAGTTCAAATTCACTTAAAGAATCCGCAATTCCCACCAAACAAAACATCAACAAAGAATGACAATTCCGACAAACATCGGTAGCGTTCACCGTGGGGTTGACGAGGACACGGTAGAGATACTGATTCCCGTCGACTCGTCAACGACTGGCGATAACTAACATTTACCGATGCCGACGGCTCTCGGAAGCGTGTACAGAATAGCGCTCCCGGTAGCCGTAACTCTAATATAAAAGACCTCCATATAGGCGTCAAGTTATCGAGTTTATTTAAAATAATACACATTGTGGCTCACCGGTGGGCACAAACGTATATTCATGAAGTTCAGGGTGACCCACCGGTGAGTCACGACGTCGTGAACATGTTAACCGAAAATATATTAGTCAATAATTTCTGTGCAAGCACGAAGCCAAATGATAAACTGCTGAAAAATAAGGCTTCTAGTTACAGCAAGAGAAATGAAAAATTATTATTTTTTTTGTCGCGGTCTGGTGGCGCATTTGCCATGACATTTTAAAAAAATACACGGTTTTGAGAAAAATGTGAAGGAGCTTGCTTTCTTTCCAAAAGGTTGGTATTTAAGATTAATAGATCATAGGCGAGATTAGAGAAACACTCCTATTGGGCCTATTTATAGTAAATTAATAAGTTATACAAATTTGATCCTTTGTTTGTATTTTAGGTTATTCTGAAAGAAAAGAGTTGATTGAGAAGTTGAGGAAGGAAGAAAAGTTTCAAGTTGTTAATGAAAGTGAAGATAATATAGTTCCAATAAGAAGACAGGATGGTCATTGTAACGGGAAATATCTCCCTTGTCCAAACTGACATGGTTTTATTCAAGAATATCATTAAGGAAACATTCCGTCAAATGTTCTAAAGAGGAAGAGACAGAGTGAAAAGCATTTATTTCAGTTGACTCGACGGATGAAAAGTGGTTGTCATACAGTTGCAACAGCAAAAAATTATATTATCCCTGTTCTTAGAGATGACGTTATTTTAAATATTGTAAAGTATGATGCACTGCCTCGCGTATATGCAAACAAAATGAGTCTAAAGTATAGACAAAAATATCACTACAAAATGATTAAAACTAGACTCAGGTTCATAGGGCGGCTTCAATTACAGAATTTTCAAGTATTTTTGTACCACAACATTTTGATAATACTATTTCTTGCATAAACAAGGTAGCATGTTGTAACAGTTCGATTTTACCAATTTTAAAATTTCATTTATATGCCGCATTTAGGGAAAAAACTATGCTGAATTTTGCACTCATCGGTTTATTAATTCTGAATTTAATAATTCGCTTGAAATTGCCTCTTTTCTCAATGTAAAATTACCTATATTTTAAGTATAGATTAGCTATATATTCGTATTAGCTTTTAGAATCCATTGTGATTATCTATTTTAGTTGATAAGCGATGTATGTACCTTATTATTAAGTTAACTTGCCTTGATTTGCATTATATTATCGTAAATAGCCAGCGAAGCGATTTATATTTTTAAAGAATTCAGTTAGCCTGCAAATACGTTGCATTTGACTTATTGAACCATAATTTAATTTCAGTTTGAATATTCTATTATCCTTTGAGAACCCTAGGTTGATGTTCCGGAGATCGTTTTTGGACCTCTGCTTTAAATATATTTCTCGTTCGGTACAGCGGACCAGTTTTTTTGTAAGGTTTTTGCAAAATAATAGGAATGGGCTAGGTATCGCGCGTTTTTCATTCTCGGTTTAGATTTTTGAAGGTTTATTATTTCTGTCAGAGGATTTCCTAGCCTTTTTGGAAGAATGTAATTTTAGCTCACTACTCGTGGCTTCCGTCGTCATTTATCACCATAATAAGCGAGAATTAAGGCGTTTATTTTCTTAGAATTATTCCTTGTATCGAAACACTCGTCAAGTTTTCAGCCCATGACTACTTGTGCCGCCGTATTTAATTTAAGGCAAATAGACGGAACGTTGGAGAGGTCTCTTTGCTAAGTTTGCTCGCCTGGGAAACGTTTGCCAGTATAGCGAGAAATTGCACGTTTTGCGTATTGTGAAATAATACAACCCTTTTGAGGGGATTTTTCGTGCGTTTCTGTTTGTGTTTTGACACGACCGATTATTCGGGCTCTACAAGCTGTACTAGGTAAGCATTTTCTCTGGATTCCTTTTTCTGTGGCCTATGAAGCACTTGACCGCCATTTTGCTAAATTTTTTTATTTCCATTATTTATAGCGGCTTCCACGTTCGTCCCATAAGACCGAGACCGTCGAATCTCCTCTAATATACCCTCAAGTCCGAATCTGAGGTAAATATCGCTACCATTTTTGCCTAAATTAATGAAATTGACTGCTTATCTACCTTTTATTTTTTTGTGCACATAACGCCATTTGCTTTTCCCATGTGTTATCTTATCTACTCCATTTTACCTGATCCGAATTTTTATTTTAATACAACTTTAATTTTGATCATATGGGGAAGTTTATATATTCTTTTAGGGGTGATTCATATCTATCTTTTTATTTTCAAGTTACCTGAACCTTAATATCTCTTTTATTTGCTTTATTGCACTGCAAGTCCATGGGTTTTTTGTCTGGGAAAATTTGTTTTATAAAGAAGATGTATTTATGCAAAGAGGGAGGGGGTCTATGATTTTTTATTAAAGTAAGGGGGCTTCATTTAATGCGTACTGGATTATTTCAGGGTTCTTCTGCTGGGCCAGAGTTTATTCGAAGGACTGCAATTTTCTTCTACTGGGCAGAAATTTACTTGATCAACCAATTCCTTCTGCTGGGCCAGTAGTTTACCTGGTGAACCAATTTCTTCTGCTGGGCTAGAACTTCTTTTGCTAGGCCAGAACTTCTTCTGCGGGGTCAGAACTTCTTCTGCTGGGTCAGAACTTCTTCTGCTAGGCCAGAACTTCTGTTAAAGAACTGCTGTGGTTCCCGCACTAGAGGCCATCGACAGAGTTCGACGACTGGATTTGGGTATATGTTTTATGTTTCATTGTGTCTTATGTTTAATCTTCGCTTACTTTTATTGATATAAATCACACATTGAATTGAGGTAGCTCATTGATTTTAATTAATTTAATTTACATTTATTCACTGGTTTATCGGACCAGTTAATCAAATTGCTTTGATTTGTTTTCTCATTTTAAAAGATAAGTGCTGGCTGGATAACTTCATTCTTTTCATTAATTGTTCATTTCATTAATTAGTCGGCAGATATAACTGCTCTGAATTTTATCTTTTTATCATATGAATAAAGCTAACCATATTTTTAATCTGATCTGGTGCTTTTATTAACTTCTCAAGTTTTTTTTTTTGATCTAATCATTGTGTCCGCTCATTGCGGCATATTATCACCATCAGTGCAGCTATTAGCGCACGCATACCTAGTTGTAAGAGCTTAGTCTGCGCCAAGTGATCACTTTGATAAGTAGTTTAGTGCATTTAGTGATAAGGCATATAGAACTGAGGTTTTCCAACTGAATTGGTCTCTGTACGTACAATCTTCATATTGTACTCAGTTTATTTTATTAATTACTTTAAGTCATTTAACATTCTTTTGTCTACTCAACCACCTTTTTTAATATAACCATTTTCTCCAGATAGATTGTTGCTGTGTTCGCAAAAAAAAAGAATTTAGTAGCAAATATAGTGTCCATTAAATTTTTAGATTGTGTTTTTTTGATAGGTTAAGTTAGTTGATTATAGTGCCATAATTATTCTCTTTTATTTTATTTTTTTTTTGATAGTTTGAAATTAAGAACCGGTTAATTTTATGAGCGAATCTAGCCACTCGGTACAACACCTGCCGAACTTTTTCCGTTTAGCTGGCTAGAACGGGTGGCGCTCAAACGACCCCACGACAGGGGCCGGGCTTTGTAACGCGACTCTCCGGGGCTAGGTTCATTTTTTTAAATTAATTGGGGAAAAAATCATTGGGGTTCAATTATAAAAAAAACGTGTTGCAACCTAAATGCGCATTTTTGCCTTAATTTGACCGACACTGTATCTCTTACGGTTTTCGAGTTCCCCATACATAGACACGAATTCGAGCCACCCTGTACAGCAAGAGCAACTGCTGCGGTGTATAGAGTTTTTTGTTGCGAAATAGCGCACCAAGCCTCTGGGAGGCTGATTTTGCGATGTTAGCAACATGGTCATGCCAGGACATATTGCTGATGACCGAGACACCTAGCAGCCCGATTGACGAGGATGAAGGAATGGTCGATCCTGCGATAATGATGTCAGGGCCCGCTGTATTGGCCCTCTTAGTAAACGTTGCTGCTTGGGTCTTTGCTGCATTGAACTGGACCCAATTTCGGTCGCCTCAAGTTTGAACTTTCTCCAGGTCTTGATTAATTGCTGTAATCTGCTCCTGTCTGCGGTGATGAGTCTCAGTCGCTGGTAAGGGCTTTTCTGATCTAAAGTGGGAGCCAAGGGTACTGTCATCTGCAAAACTGTAAACAGGATTATTCGTTTCGATCAGCAGGTCATTAATATAGATGAGGAACAGAGTTGGTGAAAGTATTGCGCCTTGAGGCACGCCCGCGTTGATGGTGAATGTGTCCGAGATGTGTCCATCGACTGCAACGTGTAGGGATAGGTTCTTAAGGAAACTGGCCAGCCAGCTGCAGAGAGAGGCGGGCAGTCCCAAGGACGGCAGTTTGTTGAGCAGTCCGTCATGCCAAACTCTGTCGAATGCCTTTGAAATTTCCAACGCAATCGCTCGAGACTCTCCGTAGTTTTCAATTGCCCTACTCCATATATGATATGTCATTCATATATGGAGTAGGCCAATATATCTCCTGTCGATGTCTCTTTGCGAAAGCCGTATTGATTATCGCTGATTATTCTGTTGCTCTCGAGGTACTTGAGTAGTTGCTGGTTAACTACACGTTCCATGACTTTGGAGATTATTGGGAGCAAGGCAATTGGGCGATAGTTTTAGGGCGTGGTTTTCTTACCTTTTTTTGGAACAGGTTGCACTCGAGCGACTTTCCAAGAGGGTGGGTAAATCCCTTTTCTGTAAGAAAGAGAAAAAACCCGGAAAAAACGGGTGTTAGTTCGTTGGCGCAGTTCTTTAGCACGATGGCAGGTATTTCGTCCGGTCCTGATGCCTTTTGCGTATCTAGTTCTTTAAGGATTTTGCGAATATCAAGGTGAGAAAACTTGACTTCTGCCATGGTAGTGTTGATGTTCGGTATAGTGGGGAGAGTCTTGCCTTGGGGCACGTCTAAGGTAGAGTGCGATGAAAACATTTTGGCGAGCATGTTTGCTTTTTCCTTGGCTAAAGTCGCTGTGATACCACGTTCGTCCGTCAAAGGTGGGAGAGACGTTTTTGTAAAGTTGTTACTTACTGCCTTTGCTACCGACCAGAAATTCCTGGAACCACTGGGGCATTGCAAAAGTTTATTCCTGACCCTTTGATTGTGTTTGTCCTTGCACTCGTTTCTCGCTTCGATAAAATAATTGCGATTTTCAGCGGTCTGATTTTGCTGCCAGTACTTATAG
>JAEQML010069311.1:0-17582 GCA_016904865.1 Pissodes strobi | reverse complement strand
GCTGTGCTTAGTAGATCCATTCGTTCTGCATCGAAGGATGGAAACCTATGTGCAGTTCGACGTTCATCAACCATGGAGCGCTTTCGAACTTCTTGGTTCTCATCAGCATGGCGTAGGTCGAACTGCACAGAGGTTTCCATCCTTCGATGCAGAACGAATGGATCTACTAAGCACAGCATCCGATACATCTAATATCATTAGATGGATGCACCCCTACAGTGTAGGGTACCTGCAGACGGTTCATGCAGATATATTGCATACTTGTATGTATTTATATTTTTAGGTGGTCAAAAGGACAAAACTGAAATATTAGAAAGAAGTGGAATATATGAAATTGGATACACGGATTGTAACCAAAAATATTTTGGGAAAACTAGAAGATCTATACAAACGACATTCAAGGAACACATAGGTCATTTAAAGTATGGTAGAACAGAAAAATCAAGTGTTGCCGAGCATGCTATTCATAATAATCATAGAATAGCAATTAAAAATTAATTCATAATGTAACTGATAGATTATTAGACGCATATGCAAATATGGAGATTATAAAATGTAAGAATAGTTTAAATAGAGATAGAGGGCCTATTCCGTATAGTCCATTGTACTGGTTGATCGAGCGTGACTAATGGGAATCCAGAATTGGTTCCTTTTGGTTCGCTTGATTAAGAAAACATTTAGTATAAAAGAGAGTTAGGTAGATTTTAAATTTAGTTTTAATTATCTCCTAATTAGGCTAACATGATTAGCGAAAGGCGCGTCAAGTGCAATAATACTGTTTCGGTATTGTGTATAAAACTCCGTTTTAGTTAATTAACTTTCCGAACATTTTTTATTATTTTTTTTTAATTTTCTTATTTGGTTTTATAACTTTTATTAACTTTCCGAATTTTTTTTACGTTGTTTCCAATTTTTTCTCATTTTTCAAAAATGTTTGTTTTTTATAAAGCATTTTTTTGTTTCCATTTTTGCCATCCCCGACCTCATAGCCGAACCCATCGCCGAAAACCGCGTTTCTCTGACTATTTTTTTATTAATTATTTTTCTTATTTGGTTTTATAATGCTTTTATTAACTTTCCGAACAATTTTTTACGGTTTTTTTTTCAATATTTTCCCATTTTTTCGAATTTTTTTGGGTGTCCGGGAACGGGGTCATCGCTTGACAGATTTTCGGTCCTAGGCTTCGTTGCAGAGACATAGACAAAAAAGGTAGCACCTCATCAGGCGCACCTACCATGAAAATTTCGACCCCGTGGCTCTTCCTGTTCTTGCGAAATTAATTATTTTAGTTTTTCTTCTCCCGCCTCTCCTAGCGGAACGAGAGGGGGTACTGGGTCTAGCTTTCGGCCAGGTTCCTCATTTTACCCCGGCTACATGTCCTGAAAATTTCAACCCTCTAGCTATACTGGAACATGCTTAATTAAAGGAGCGTTTCACTTTGCGAACCGTTTCAACTTTGTTAAGCGTTTTACTCTGATGAGCGTTTCTTTTCTGACTTTACCCTCGCTAAAAAAGTTTCACTTCAAAAAGCAATAAAAAGAAAACTCGGTACATTAACGATATACCTATCTATATATGCAAAAATACTTTTTATAACTAAACTCTTTTAATTTGGGACCCATTTCCTTAAAATGTATTTTCATGGTTTGTGTTCTGTAATATATATTATAGATTTTATACCTAAACACTCACTCACTATATTAGGCTCGATGTTAGGTAAATGTTTGAAATTGCATAACATGCATACCTACATTATACCTCCTAAAATATACTTTTTATCGAGTTTTGTTTATTATTTTAAGTAATAATAATAAGGAAAGGTGAGGAGTAGTTCAGTATATGTATTTATGTGTAATATAATTTTTTTTAGTAGAATAAGGGAATGTCTTCTTCTTCTCCTTCTTCTTTGTCAGCCCTCATTTGCCCACTCCTGGACATAGGCCTTTCCTAACATCTTCCATCTATTCTGAGCCACCTGATACCATAGATTACCGACAATCTGTCTGATGTCGTCTATCCATTGCAGGGGGAGTCTACCGACACTCCTTTTCGTTTTCCTGGGTCTCCACTGCATGATTCTTGGTGTCCATTTCCCATTCTGCTGCCTTGCAATGTGACATATCCACTGCCATTTCAGTTCCACAATTATTTCCACTATGTCCTTAACGCCCGTTCTTCTGCGAATCTCTTCATTCCTAATTTTATCTCTGAGAGATATTTCAAGCATCGACCTTTCCATTACTCGTAGCTTTTTGGCATTAACTTGTCTTAGAGCAAGTGTCTCAAGTCCATAGGTAGATACTGGCAGGATACATGTATCATACACTTTTCGTTTTAAATTGATGGGAATTGTGTTGTCTCTTAGTATATGGGACATTTTTCCAAATGCTGCCCAAGAGAGTTGGACGCGTCTCTTAATCTCACTTTCTCGGTTGTCATTTCCAAGTTTGATAGTGTGGCCTAGGCAGCTGTTTTCATCAACTACTTGGATAATAACGTTGTCTACGAGTATTAAATTTGAACATTTCCGAGGTCATTATTTTTGTTTTTGAATAATTCATTTTTAGACCACCTCTCCCTGACTCCTGATTCAATTACTGGATCTCAGCTATTTCTCTCGATACAAGAACAATGCCATCAGCAAATCTAAGATGGCTCAGGTATGATCCATCGATCATGATTCCCTTTTTCCCCATGGAAGCCTCTTAAAAACATCTTCCAGTGCGAGGGTTTTAATAATATTTGTTTTCATTCCTTCGTCGATTTTTATCTGGAAGGATGCATTCTGCTATATATTCCTGAGGAGTGTTGTGTATCTGGCATCGATTCGAGCATTGTCCATGGATATCAGTATTCGCCATATCTCGATCGAATCGAATGCTTTCTGGAAATCAACAAAAGCCACATGGATTGGGATATTATACTCTGATGTTTTCTCTATCAGGGCTCGAATGGTCTGTAAGTGGTTCATTGTTCCATACTCTTTGCTAAAACCAGCCTGTTCTACAGGTTGGTAAATCGGTTTGTAATTATCCTTGTGAAGAGCTTGTATAGGTGGGATAGTAAACTGATTGATCTATAGTTTTCTATATCGGCCGAGTCACCCTTTTCAAAGAGTAGAATGACTTCTGCTTCTAGCCAGTAACCTTCCTGTAAGTAGGCATTTATTAAAGGGGATTCTGATATATTGCTTTAGCATGTTTCCTCCTAATTTGAGCATTTCAGGTGTGATCCTGTCCTCTCCTGGGCTTCTACCATTCTTCATTTGCTTTAATGCTGCCTCGATTTCCGTTATTGTAATATCAAGCATTTCTTCAGATCCGATCTTCGTTACTTGAGTCCTTATTCCTGGGTCTTCCCTTGTGGACGACTATAGGATTGCATAAAAGTTCTCTATTATTCTAGCTACTTCTTTTTTGTTACCGTCGCGCCGTTTTTATCCTTTATTTTGATAAGTTGTGTTTTGCCCTTTGAGAGTTTTGATCTTAGTACCTTCATGCCGGCATTTTGTTCTATGGTGTTATTAATTATTTTTGTGTTTTGTGCTCTTATGTCTTTTCTCAATTGTTTCTTGACCGTTTTGTTATGTTCCTTGTATACGTCTAGGGTAACATCAGCCCCCTAAGGGCGTCGTGTCCTGTTGGCCACGGTGTTGACCGAACAACGCCAGCCACAACAGCAGGCCCTAGTTTAACTAGCACTTAAAACGTATTTATTATTAGGTCATGCTGTTATAAAATTGTCAATAGTGAAATAAAATGTATGATGATGATGATGATTGTATATGTCTGATTGCCGTGATATATTCCTTCGTTGGTCTTTGAGGTTTAGTGTTTGTGGGGTTAGTTTATTGTTGGCTGGCGTTCTTTTCGAAGAGCATATAGTTTTCACGCTTACCTGGACGGTCGTTTTTATGTTCTCTGTCATCTGGCCTATATTCAGCTCATTGTATAACTGGGTAGGTTGAGGTCGCCTTTCTATTTCTCTTTGGTACTTATTATTGTTCATCTCCAACTCTTGAGAGGTTGGAAATCGGGGCGACTTCATTAGCTTGTCCCTTTCCTTTTGGAGATCAAATTTAAAATGTGCTCGAACGCATCTATGATCGCTGCCTGTGTGGATTTTAGCATTAACGTCACCATTAACCACGACAAATTTCCAGTTTTCCATTTTGCGTGCTTTCGATATATCCTCGAACACTTGTTCTGCATCTTCTCTTTCTTGTTGAGCGTACGCATGAATTACTTGTAGACTACATCTTTTATTCAATTTTATGATGATATATACAACGCGGTCAGATATAGCTTGGTACTCTGTGATTAGGTGTTTAATGTTTTTATTAATTAGGAAGGCCGCTCTCGAGATAGTGATTTGAATCGGAGCTATATTGGTACAAATTGTGGCCTGATTTAAAACTAGTACGTTTTTCTCTTGGTAGGCGTGCTTCACATAGTCCTAGGATGTGCCATTTAATATATTTTTTCTAATTCGGCTAGGTGTTCCTCTGTTCTCATTGTCCGGATGTTGTACCTATGTGGCGATGTATAATGATTTCCTATTCCTACCTTTAACTGAATTTTGGCCCCCCCAGAATCCGTGGGGCAGACTGTTGTCACAGTGTGAGATTGTGAGCTCTGAGCTCTACTCACCGGGGGTATATTCTTTGACGTTTTAAAACTCAGCATATCGTATAGAAATTTGAAATCTTAGGAAGTTTTGGCAGTTAAAACGCCGCGCTTGCCATGCGTATTGGCGAGTTGAGCTAGAGAATTGCATTTCCTTCATTCTCATTTGAATGGTTATACCGCCATGACTCGGTCGCCAGAGACTCGTCTGTTTTCCAGCAGGATGCACTGGTTGACTAAGTCATCACGCGAGCAAGTGAGGTTGACATTTGGGTTGGCATTTCGCTCTTTTCGCCATCACCCCTTACAACCCACTCATACATAAGTTCATATCCGGAATTTTGGCGCAGGTGGAAGGGAGTTGTGAGCCTGCATTTAATACTACACCTAGTATTAAACCACAACTCAAATTTAACTGTCATATAGCTAGCGTTCTTTAAAATAAGTTAACTATTCACAGTGTTTTCATAAATATTAGTGTATGTATCCACTTATATGATTAAAATTGTACGGCCTACATGGATGATAGGCAGTAAGGTATTATCAAAGTATACATAAACTAGTAGCTCCACTCCCACAAATATTTTCTGCCAGCCGCCGAAAATCCGCAGATTGTTGGCAGCATGTGGAGCGTTTTAGTTTAATCAGTCGTTCGTGTGTAGGCAGAGTGTTCAGAACAGAGCCGGATTTGTGAAAATCCTTAATTTTATTTCTATTTTAATATTTTATTCGGACTTCGATGGAAATTTTAGACGAAGCAATGTAAAATACAAAGGCAAATAGAAAAAATCTATAGTCGGATCAGTGAATAGATATATTAATAAAATTAGGTGAAGGAGGCGACAAGACGGTAAAATCGTCTAGGTGTCAGATTTTTATTATATATTATATATTATATAACGATAATGGAATGCTTTGTGAATATTAAATATAATTTGGTCCCTGTGAAACTAACCCAAAATTGATTCGACGACTAACCCAAACTAACCAAATCTATTAAAATTGATTATAACATATCGGAACCGGTTCAAGTAACTAAAATAAGTTGAGACTACGTGAAACTAGACGAAAGTTGTTTGGACGACTAACCCAAATTAACCAAATCTATCAAAATTGATTATAACGTATCAGAATCGGTTCAAATGATTAAAATAAGTTGAGATTAAGTAAAACTAATCGAAAGTTGAATCGACGACTAACCCAAAGTAACCAAATCTATTAAAATTGATTATAACGTATCGGAACCGCTTTAAAAGACTAAAATAAGTTGAGAATAAGTGGAACGAACCGAAAGTTGAATCGACGACTAACCCAAACTAACCAAATCTATCAGAATTGATAATAACGTCGGTATCGGAACCCCTTCAAATGGCTAAAATAAGTTGAGAATAAGTGAAACTAACCGAAAGTTGATTGAACACTAACCCAAACTAAGCAAATCTACTAAAATTGATTATAACATGTCGGAACCGTTTCAAATGGATAAAATAAGTTAAGAATAAGTGAAACTAACCGAAAGTTGATTGGACTACTAACCCAAACTAACCAAATCTATTAAAATTGAATATAACGTAACGGAACCGATTCAAATGATTAAAATAAGTTGAGACTATTTGAAACTAACCGAAAGTAGAATCGACTAACCCAAACTAATCAAATGTAATAAAATTAATTATAACGCATCGGAATCGCTTTATATGACTAGAATAAGTTGAGAATAAGTGAAACTAACCGAAAGTTAAATCGACGACTAACCCAAACTAACCAAATCTATTAAAATTGATTATAATGTATCGGAACCGAGTCAAATTACTAAAATAAGTTGAAACTGACCGAACGTTGAGTGGACGACTAACCGAAACTAACCAATTCTATTAAAATTGATTATAACGTCTCGGAACAGATTCAAACGATTAAAATACGTTGAGACTAAGTGAAACTAACCGAAAGTTGAATAGACGACTATCTCAAACTAACCAAATCTATGAACATTGATTATAACGTTTCGGAACCGGTTCAAATGAATTAAAAATAAGTTAAGACTAAGTAAAACTAACCTAAAGTTGAATCGACAACTAGTCCAAACTAACGAAATCTATTAAAATTGATTAAAACGTATCGGAACTGGTTCAAATGAATAAAATAAATTGACACTAAGTGAAACTAATCGAAAGTTGATTGGACGACGAACCCAAATTAACCAAATCTATTGAAATGTATTATAACGTATCGGAGCCGCTTTAAACGACTGAAATAAGTTAAGAATGAGTGAAACTAACCGAAATATAATTCAATGACTAACCCAAACTAACCAAACCTATTAAAATTGATTATAATGTATCGAAACCATTTCAACTAAAATAAGTTGAAATTTAAGTGAAGCTAATCGAAAGGTTGATTAGACGACTAATCCAAATTAACCAAATCTATTGAAATTTATTATAACGTATCGCAATCGCTTTAAATGACTAAAATAATTTGAGAATAAGTGAAACTCATCAAAAGATGAATCAACGAATAACCCAAACTAACCAACCCTATTAAAATTGATTATAACGTATCGGAACCGGTTCAAATGACTAAAATAAGTTGAAACTAAGTGAAGCTAATCGAAGGTTGATAGGACGACTAACCCAAACTAACCAAATCTATTAGAAATGTTTATAACGTATCGGAACCGCTTTAAATGACTAAAATAAGTTGAGAATAAATGAAACTAACCGAAAGATGAATCAACGACTAACCCAAGCCAAACAAAGCTATTAAAATTGATTATAATGTATCGAGACCGGTTTAAATGACTAAAATAAGTTGAAACTACGTGAAGCTAATCGAAAGTTGATTGGATGACTAACCCAAACTAACCAAATCTATCAAAATTGTTTATAACGTTTCGGAACCGGTTCAAATATTTAAAATAAGTTGAGACTAGGTGACACTAAACGAAAATTGTTTTTGAACCCAAACTAACCAAAACTATTAAAATTGATCATAACGTATCGAAACCTAATGCGGTTAGTCGTACAATCAACTTATGGTTAGTTTTACTTAGTTTCAACCTATTTTAGCCATTTGAACAGGTTCTGATACATTATAATCAATTTTAATAGATTAGGTTAGTTTAGGTTAGTCGTCCATCCAACTTTTGGTTAGTTTCACTTTTTCTTATTTTAAACATTTAAAGCGGATTAGATACGTTATATAATCAATATTAATAGATTTGGTTAGTTTGGGTTAGCCGTCGATCCAACTTTCCATTAGTTTCACTTAGTCTCAACTTATTTCGATTTTTTGAATCGGTTCCGATACGTTATAAACAATTTTATTAGATTTAGTTGGTTTCGGTTAGTCGTCGATTCAGTTTTCGATTAGTTTCACTACTTATTCTCAACCTATTTTAGCCATTTAATGCGGTTACGATACGTTATAATCAATTTTAAGAGATTTGGTTAGTTTAGGTTAGTCGTCGATTAAACTTTCGGTTAGTTTCACTTAGTCTCAACTTATTTGAATCATTTGAACCTGTTCCGATACGTTATAATCAATTTTAATAGATTTGGTTAGTTGTCTATTAAACTTTTGGTTAGTTTCACTTTATATCAACTTATTTTAATAATTTAAAGCGGTTTCGATACGTTATGAACAATATTAATAGATTTGGTTAGTTTGGGTTAGTCGTCGATTCAACTTTCGGTTAGTTTCACTTAGGCTTATTTTATTTTAGTAATTTGAACCGATTCCATTACGTTATAATCAATTTAAATAGATTTGGTTAGTTTGGGTTAGATGTCGATTCAACTTTCGGTTAGTTTCACTTAGTCTCAACTTATTTTAGTCATTTGAGCCGGTTCCGATACGTTATAACCAGTTTTAATAGATTTGGTTAGTTTGGGCTAGTCGTCGAACCAACTTTCGGTTAGTTTCACTTATTCTCAACTTATTTTAGTTATTTAAAGCGGTTCCGATACATTATAATCAATTTTAATATATTTGGTTAGTTTAAGTTAGTCGTCCAATCATCTTTCGGTTAGTTTCACTTAGTCTCAACTTGTTTTAGGCATTTGAGGCTTTTCCGATACATTATGATACATTTTAATAGATTTGGTTAGTTTGTCATATTCGTCGACAACGTTCAGTTAGTTTCACTTAGTCTCAACTTATTTTAATCATTTGAATCAGTTCCGATACGTTATAATCAATTTTAATAAATTTGGTTAGTTTGGGTTAGTCAACTTTCGGTTACCTACACTTATTCTCAACTTATTTTAGTCATTTGAGGCTTTTCCGATACATTATGATACATTTTAATAGATTTGGTTAGTTTGTCATATTCGTCGACAACTTTCAGTTGGTTTCACTTAGTCTCAACTTATTTTAATCATTTGAATCGGTTCCGATACGTTATAATCAATTTTAATAAATTTGGTTAGTTTGGGTTAGTCGTCCAATCAACTTTCGGTTAGTTTCAATTAGTATCAACTTATTTTAGTAATTTGAACCCGTTACGATACGTTATAAGCAACTTTAATTGATTTGGTTAGTTTTAGTTAATCGTCGAATCATGTTTCGGTTAGTTTCACTTAGTCTCAACTTATTGTAATCATTTGAACCGGTGCCGATACGGTATAATCAATTTTGATAGATTCGGTTAGTTTGGGTTAGTCGTCCAATCAGCGATACAAAAATTCCGTGACACGAGACGAAAACGTAAACCATGTCGTAACGTGGCCTTGAAAAGTCACTTTCATGAAACCAAAGAAGTGTAGTAAAAATGAGGTTCCCAAGTATTATATTATTATATATTTTTAAATAAATTTAGGTAATCCACTATTATTGCTATCTTTGAAACGGTCAAAGCTATAAAGTTGATTAAATTAGAAAAAAGTTGCCGTTATTGATGCCGTTTCAAGATCGATTTGCAGTGTTGTTAAATTCTTGTTAGATTCTGAGATAGCAACAGTGGTATCGCCTAAAAGTGACACCCTGTATAGCATTTTTTTTTTCAATTTCCTCCTATGAAAGTATTTGTACAACTTTGCTCAGTTTCACTTGATTTTTCACCCAGCCGGCATTCAGTAGGTCTTTCGGTACGAGTCCATACAATCTCCTGAATACATCTCTGACTAGAGGAAGACACGCGAATCGATCGGACACTTACGCGCATTTAAAGATCCTTTACACAAATAGTGCACTATGTACAAATCGACCTCTCCTATTGGTCGATCCATCTCGTATTACGATATGTCTGCGTGATGCAATCGATTCCTATCAAGATCTCTTGTGGTGTAGAGCTTTAGATCGTTGGGTCTCACCTGGAAAATGCGGGTTCGAACCCCGTTGCATTTTTTAATTTTTTTTTAAAGATTATGTTTCTAAACAGCTTTTTTTCTTGATTTTGGATATGCCTTGGGTTAGATTAGGTTAGCACCTGGTTAGTTTCCTTTTCTTGAGCCCCCGTAGCGAACGAAGCGAGTGGAGGGCCATGCGGATCGACCAATGGGAAAGGCCGATTTTTATATAGTGCACTATTTGTGTAAAGGATCTTATAATGCCACTTAGGCAGCGCATCGCTCATCTTCAGTTGTCACTTGATATAAAAGAATGTGGCTGAATTACATCAAAGGATTTACGGCTGAGTGAACTTACTAGTTTGTTTATACTATGGTATTATTATTATGTGGGTATTGGTCTTACTCAACCGTAGATATAATATATGTGCCGAAATTGCAAGTGGCGAAAAATATTAATATTTTTTTTTTAATATATTTGCATGTATTTTTAAACGCGAATATGTTTATATTTAACTGATCTTCTGAATAATAGAGATTTGGATATCCTGATGTCATTAGGAAAATGCAGAGCAGTTTGCACTAAAACGAATGAAACCTATTATCTCATGCCACTAAAGTAATGTTAAATAAAAAAACATGAACCAACGACTTGATATTCTACTTTATTCCTTTACAGTGATCAAAATTAGGTAAAGTTTTCGAAATAAATTGTCTTAGAAAATGAAATTATTCATGATCATATTTTTTATTTCGTAACATAATTCCTTATGTCTTAAAACAGTTTTACTCGGTTTTTAGATACCAATACATTAATAAAAGTTGAGTTGCAAGCCTGGCAGTCTTAAACCTCTGCAAATATCGTGCACAGTAGTCATGGAATATAAGTCTGGTTTTGATATCTCATATTCCGGAGATATTTATCGAAAGATTTTTGTAAAATATGGACTATTCGGGCATAATACATCTAAACTTTTAAGTTCTCGACTTTAGTTTTCGTAAGCTAACACACTCGACCACATACAAAACATTAATCACATCCTAAGCACTTGGTGACATCGGCAGATTTTCCTGATACACACAACACTGGCATAAATAAATAACAAAAAATTGAGAAAAAGCAGCTTTAGAACGTTAAAGTTGGAGAAGTTTGGTAAGATATCGTTTTTGTGGAAGTAACCAAACAGTTTTTAAGGATTTACTGGCTAAAGTTTATAAGTTTTTACAGAAATAGATCAGGGATCCGTTTTTAGAAAATAAATATTAATATTTTGTATATGACAGGTCGCAGTGTGGTCTCTGCAATTAATTGATACGTATGAGATAAATACAGGTTGAAAGAAATTCGATGTTCGCATTTAAGGCTTCGTAATCATTAGGAGATATAGCAAATATTTAAAATCGTTAAGATTATAGATATCCGTTTTTGGCGTTAAGATATTTGGTAAATTCTGAATAATTCCGAAAAATACTAGCTGAGAAATTGGTTGGATAATTTCGGTTCGTCATACGAGATGTTGCCAAAATAATTATTGCAGCTGACTGCAAGTTTTGATGTTTTTACCTATAATGATTTCCAACTCCCGAAGAATTAATTTTTTTTATGGCAGTGACACGGTTCTTGAATAGTTTTAGGTTGTAATAAGGGAAAAACAGACGTCCTGGGAGTGAGTTCCACATTGATGCAGTGTGTCAGACAAAGGAGTCCTTGTAGTGCGGCTTTCTAGGTATTTGCAGTTGTACAACGAAAGGGGGCGCTGTTGCCGCCTGTCGCGACGCTGTGACAGGCGTCGCTGGAGGCGGGATGATGAGGGCCAAATCCTAGGCTCATCTGCTGTGAAAATAACTGTAAAACAGGGATATGTCGGCCACATGTCTTCGATGTTCCAGACTATGGTATGGTATGTTCTGGTACAGTCTGTGCATCTTACTCCGTATTGACTACGTGCTATATTGTAATCAACTAAAAAGCATAAGCTACTAAACAAATATCACCCTGTCGTAAGTTTGAACTTGAACTTGGAGATTGTTATATAAACACTAAAGGCAAACTATAAACAACGCGAGCAATCAACGGGAGCGACTTTGAACCTTATGCATGCAATGATCATCACTTTGTTTTATATAAATACGCTACCGATCCCTCAGTTCGGCAGACTTTAGTCTCACCTCCAGCTCCCAAGGTTTGCCATTTGACGACTGCCTTCTGCTCCTAAAGTTGGCCATACGACTTCTTTAGGTTCTAGTCCTTTCCTTCCAAACCTGGTACCGGTTAGCCATTTGACGACTGCTAGGACCAGGGGTTTCACGACCTCCATAGTAAAGTCCTGACAAGAAGTTTGTTAAAGTTTTAAGAAAAATAAGTGTCTAAATAGTCAGTTAAAAAGTTTAGTGAAATCTCTTAGTGCCCTTAAATAAAACCCAACTCTTAAGAAAAGCTATAATTTATAAGACAGTAAACAAAGACCTATAAACAGTACCTCAAATCGAGAAAACATGCGCACCGTAGTAATCGGGTATAATAGAATCTCATTTTTTCTGACCAATAATTATTGTTAAAGTTTTATCGTTAATACATTGTTATTGTTATCACCTAAACGTGCTTACTTTATCATCTCTTCTTACCCCACGTAACGCGGACCCGGTCTATCTCAGTTACCCCCCGGCACGCTAAACAAGGCATGTCCTCGCGAGTAGAACATCCAGTGGTAGATTAAAGGAAGCATTGAGACCCCGTCATTGTACTAATCGCGACGCGGCTCTTCTCTGAGAAGTTATTCTTTAAAAAACGCGCTACCCCATAAACTACTCGTGACAATATTGTTAACACACGTTAAACATAGTCCAGTGTAAATAGTTTGGTTCGTAAATGGATTAGGAGCGGATGGTTTAATGATAACGTTAATTACTTATTTCGCACTATCCACTTCATCCTCATTGTTGTCATTAAACAGTTTTCTCTTCGTTTTTCCTGGCACTAAAATTTCAGGTTTATGTTGAAAGCGTTATCATCTTTAACAGGTACTATTGCAGACTGTTCCTTATCTGAACATTAATTTTCAGTTCCATTTGAGTGAACTGTCCCATGGGGATCATCTTTTTCTATATCAACTGAACTGCATGTGCCGGGCTGTAGATCTATGTAATTTATAAAACTAAGCTTAACATTGTAGTTGTTTAGTAAATTTTTGGCATTGTTTTGAGTTTTACATCTTCTTTTGATTACTAGCTTCTTGTGATTTGTTTGTTTTTCTTTCATTTGCGTTTCTTTTATTTGTTTCTTGTTCAATCTTTCAGTCTTACGTTTCTCTTTTTTCCACCTCTAATTCCTTTTTTAGCTATTTTTCCTAACTGATCAAGTCAGAACAAAGGGTAGTTTTTCCGTCTCCCTTTTGCCCTTCCTTTCAGGAGTTTTAGGCCAAGTGACAAAATTACTGAGCGATGAAGATGCATTATTAGTGACGGTTTGTTCATGGGTAAGCGATAAAGTGCTACGCATTTGGCTGTCAAAGTACGTATTTTCGTTAATTATAATAGGAATATTTTGAATGTCAAATATCGGTATACCTTCGGCCGTTTCTGAAGTCGGCTTGGTAAATCCTTTATTAGTTTGATCGTTCGATTTCTCATATTCAAGGTATAATTCCGATTCAGACATTCCATATTGAATTGCACCTTCGAGTTGATCCATTTCTTCCGGTTGATCCGTTTCTTCGGGTTGATCTGTTTTATCGGATTGATCCGTATTTTCAAGTGGACCCAAATCTTCCGGTTGATCCATATCCACAGGTGAATCTGCCTCCAAAAATTCCTTATAAAGACGAAAAAGCGTTAAAAAATCGGAACTAAGCGCTCATTTTCATTGAAGTTTTTAAGCCTTTCCATTTTCTCCACTCCAACAACTTTATCAAACGTTTCGAACGTAATTTGACTTCTCGTTTCACTCGATCCCTTGTCTTGGTCCTTTTCTTTCTTCTTACCAGTGCATTTGTAGTAACCGATTGCAGAGGGATTCCATGGGAAAAGTCCGCAGGCACGAAAGCCATTTCTTATTCCTTCTGGTTTCAAGAAGCACCTACAGAGCCCTTTGGCATGTTGTAGCTGAAATAAAACGTGATGCCATAGTTATTGGCCACGTTCAAGTATAGTAATTGGTCCCCGGCCAACGACTGTTTCTTCCTTAAATATGCGAAAACAATAATAATAGTAATATGACTTGCAGTGCCTATTTAAAGGAAACATAACTATCATTAAAAAACATTTTTCCGGCCAATAATTGTTCATGTGCAAATTTTTTAATATAGTAAATGACATCAAATTGGCGCCTTTTTTTCTAACCTATAAATATTTGGACTCTAAAATATGATCAATTTAGATCCTATTTTAATATTCAAGCCAATTTGATCATATTTACATAAATATTAGGGTCATCATGGGTCAAAAACATGCACACAATCCTTAAGAAATTTGTAAGATTTTCCCACTAAGTCTCCGGCGTAAAAAAGGAAAGCCCGGATCTCTCACGGAACGAATTTCGACACCGTCACCTTCGAATCACTGTTGCCAACATAACTTTGTTGAAATAACGAACCCAAGCGCATGATGGAGCACCTGATGTCATAGCTCGATTAATCGAACTTCTGATCTTAACCATATTCGCCAAGCAGCAAGTAAATATGCTGTAACAATCATTTGGATATGCTCGTTCCAATGTCAGTTATTTTGAATTTTCTGTAACAATTCGCGGTTAAATATCCAAAAACAATTAATTTATTTTCTTACATTCGCAAACTTCAATATAATCTAGCACACCATTGGAATTATTTTTAATGTAATTGATTTGTCTACGCTACTAGACTGGAGGCATACAAGCAAGGATTTAATAAGGAAAAGTATATATGGTTGCCGGTATCTTGAATTTAATGTGCATCTATTCATTTTACAGCCTTTCTTTAGTTTGTGACAAAACTAGGTGCTTTGTTTTGACAGTTACATAATTCAGAATGTTTTGTGAAGGAGATTTGATCCAGTTTTTCGCGGAATTTTCTAATTTGGAAGGAATTCATGGTTATTTAGTTGGTGGTATTTGAATTGACCTCGTATCGACTCGAATAAGGTAGGTTGATCTCGTGTCATCCTGCGAAAATGAGTTTTTATGAGTCTGGGTGAATAAAACCGATGGTTGCTGAAGCACGAGTCCCTTTTCGATAGATCTTCAGGCCTAAAAGGTGTAAAGGCGGTGACGGAGGCGTCAAAATGTGTTTTTAATTTCCCTGGAAATTGATAGCAGCTAGGCTGGATTATAATAATTTTTTGACTCCAATGGCATTTTAGTATGGATTAGCCGACACTGAAGGATGAGCCGACCAACAGGTAATTATTTGAGTTTTTTTAGCAGCACGAGGACTCCATTTTGAGACGTTTTATGTTCGTTTTTTTATTTCAGGCTCTTAATTTTACTTGAAATTTATTCTTTACTATGGCTACTTAATTTACTATAATTGTAACTCCAACGTTAATGAATTCCTGAATTTGAACTGGTTCGAGTGATAGGACTAAATTTCAATTCAAATGGGCAAATGAGGAGACTATAGGAGAGGATCAGGAGATTCACGGACGCCGTTGCATTCCAATCGTAGCCTGGTGGGTAGCAATGTAATTGTTGGTTGGAAAGTGGAGATTATATAGTCGGGATGACTCCGTGGTTATGAAGCCAATTTGCTGAAGAAGCGTGTTGGAGCCCCGAGCATTCTCGTCTGGAATAAGATAAGTGATCCATTTTACCTTTTAGAAATGTTTGCACAGATCCTCATCATTTCATCTTTTTAAACAGAAAAACCAACATTTCAAAATTTAATTTTAAGTATCTTTACCGCATCTCATAGATTTATCTTACCTTTATCTTATCCTTGATTTATCTTGTATATTTACCTTATTGTACAGCTATCTTACCATAATCTCAAAACGAGATTATATATCTTTAACTTTAAGCCTCGTAACTTGGATGTTGATCTGGTCAATCAAAATAATTATCTTTAATGAGTAATGTTAATCTTTGAACATTTCAATTTGTAATTTTTGGTAATTTCTTATTCATTAATTATCCTTACTCTAAGTACTATATAACAAGTAGTGATATTATTTGGCTATATTTAAATTTTTCAAAGGTAAGCTTTGACTTTAATATAAATTGAATTTCTCTCAGAGACGTCTGATAGAATTAAAAATATTTCCTGATTTTGACAGATTTTCTAAATATCATAGGTAATCAAGGTTCTTGACAAGTATTGCTTATTTCATATTACCTATACAGATTATCGATTGGTAAAACTGTTGATTATAATTACTTTGGGATTATGTAATGAAATATTTTTGACTTATTAATGGGCTGATCGTAACTTATGGGCTATTCGCTTATCAGAACCATTAATTTTAATTAGGGTCGTAAAGAAAATTTCATATACTACGATCTCATTATATTGTAATCTAGGATCAGTCTTGTTAAGTATTGCTTATTCTATCTTACCTATGCCAAGCGTAATTGGTGGTTGGAATTAGGATGTAATTTTGAAAAGATACTCAGTAGAGTCAAAGATTATTATTCAAATTTTTGAGGGAAAGAATATCTTTTATTTCTTGCGTTTACTTTCCTTATATTGGTGTCATATTATGGATAATGAATCTGACAATTTAGCTTATCTTTTCTTATCTTTCGGTCTACTTTAGATCTGGCGCCCATACTTAATTGAATTTTAAGAATTCGAACTCACACCCCTAGTGCCACCGCAATAAGACGTATCTGAGCAGCGACAGGGTAACTGAAGGAACGTTTAACCCTTACTTATAACTTCAATTAAAATCGAAATAAAAATTAAAAAATTCAAAAATAAAAGAGAAGGGTGGAATTGTTATAATGCCTTAAAAATCTGCAGGGAACCTTTACCTGGGAACGTCGATTCGATTGAACGTGTCAAAATCATATGAGCCTGACACTTAATAAATGAAAAGACGAAATCTCCTCGAAAGGCAACGAAAACAAACAGAAATAATATACCGAAACAACAGCTGAGATGCTTAATATCTTTAGTTTTATGTTATCATGGCCAATCACTATCGCATGGCCAATGACTGTATCATGTACCCTAGTTGCTGATTGACTACACGTTCCATGACTGGAGATTATTGGAAACAAGGCAATTGGAAAATACGAATTTCCAACAACGCATTTAAGGGAAAAAAATCGATAAATTCAACTAATCTTCGCAAACCACATTTCAATATTTTGAACTTTTTCCGCTCTTCAACTGTATTGGTCCGGGAGATGGCGACACTTTTTGTTGTCACATTTCATAAAACTTGATTTATCCTTTACAGCGGCATGCCAAATATTATGTTGAAAAGAAAATTCAAATGCATAAAAAAATAAGAGTTGAAACTTTTTTCGACTTTTCAATAACATTTAAATAAGACATAAAATGACCTCCTGCTATATTTTCGGTAGACCTATATACTCCTGCCGAGACTCGTGCCTTAATTTTATTTATGTAAAAAAAGAATTTCAATTGATATAAATCATAAAAGTAATTTTTTTTAATGTTTCATAAATAATTATTAAGGTAAATAAAAATCATATCCTGCCAGTCATTTGATGGAATCTGGCTTCGGCAG
>JAEQML010069310.1:0-17584 GCA_016904865.1 Pissodes strobi | reverse complement strand
AGCCATTTGATTCCGATACGTTAAAACAATTTAAACGTTTTTGGTTACTAATGTAGGTCGTAGCAAAATTCGGTTAATTTGGGTTAGTTACTTATTTTATTCGTAATCTGTTCCGATACGTCTTAGCCCATTTTGGTAACTCTTGATTAGCTTTGGTTCAACATCTTTTGGTTAAGTTTAGTTAGTTTTAATTTATTTTAGTCATTTTGGTTACTCTTGATTAGTTTTGGTTCAACATCTTTTGGTTAACTTTAGTTAGTTTTAATTTATTTTAGTCATTTGAACCGGATCCGATACGTCATATCTAATTTTGATGTTTTTGGTTAACTTTTGTTAGTCGCCAAAATTCGGTTAATTATTAGTTTCAACTTTCAACTTGTTTTAGCCCCTTTTGATGCCTTTGGTTACTTTTGGTCCATTTTGGTTAGTCGTTCAATCAACTTTCGGTTAATTTCAGTTAATTTTAATTTATTTTAATCATTTGGACCAGTTCCGTTACACTATAACCAATTTTAGAGTTTTTGGTTAGTCACCAAAATTCGGTTAATATAAGTTAGTTTTAACTTCAATATTTTAAATCTATTTCGATACGTTTTAGCCCGTTTTGATGCTTTTAGTTACCTACTATTGGTTAGTCGTTAAGTCAAGTCTCAGTAAAGTTCAGTTAGTTTTAATATATCTTAGCCATTTGAACCGGTTCCGGTACGTTATAAGCAATTTTAATGTTTTGGTTAGTTTTAGTTAGTTAATTTTAACTTACTTCAATATTTTTAATCTATTTCGATATGTTTTACCTGTTTTGGAGCTCTTAGTTACTTTTGGTTAGTTTTGATTAGACATTCAATCACCTTTTAATGTCATAAGCAATTATAATGCTTTTGGTTAGTTTTGGTTAGTCACCTAAATTCGGTTAATTTGGGTAAGTTTTAACTTACTTCAATCTTTTTAATCTATTTCGATATGTTTTAGCCCATTTTGGTGCTTTTAGTTATTTTTGGCTAGTCATTCAATCATCTTTCGGTTACTTTCAGTTAGTTCCAATTTATTTTAGTAATTTGAACCGGTTCTGATACGTTATAAGCAATTTTAATGTTTTTGGTTAGTCACCAAAATTCGGTTAATTTGGGTTAGTTTTAACTTACTTCAATATTTTAAATCTATTTCGATACGTTTTAGCCCGTTTTGGTGCTTTTCGTTAGTTTTGGATAGTCGTTCAATACACTTTCGGTTAGTTTCAGTTAGTTCCAATTTATTTTAGTCATTAGAACCGATTCCGATACATTATAATCAATTTAAGTTTAAATAAACAAGCTAACACGATCTCTCACGCGTACGACGTTATGTGTGGCAAATGTAGCATGCACTTTTTCACGATTTGAGGCCCTATTTAGGAAAACAGAAACATTTTCAATGTTAAAACAAAACGATAACCTAAACCCGCAAGCGCGACTATGCAACAGATCTCTCACAGGGTACATGCTCGTTTATTGTTGCAACGTTGCGACCTCCGCCCGACGGTTGTAAAATATCAGTACATTTACGACCGTCGATCGCGAACCTCTGTTAAAATACAGCTGCTTCAAATGCTCCGCGTAACGCGCGTATAAGGGCCACAATGAATTTGGCAGCGGTGCACGTTTTGTGCCGGAACGCTGTGTCCGCATTTAGAATAAGCGGCATTTTGCGAACATTTCATACCACCATTATTGTTAAATATTAAATATTACTTTAAGCCGCTCACGTTGGTCTGTTTTCGAATTAGTGACTGACGTCACTGACTATTATTTCCGTCTCAAGGTATAGATGTTTCAATTTGTGACACATTGCAATTTAAATGGTTAAAATTTATAAATATGTTATCAAGACAATTTCTGTGCCGAGTAGGATCAGTTATCATCTGTCTGAATCTATATGAATTTAAAAGACAGCACAACTCAATGCACTACCTACCGTCAGTGCCAAAATGTTTGTTTATTGACATGTTAAGTGTTATTACAGTATTATAACCTTTAGTGTATGACTATTTTAAGTATTTAGCAGACTGATGACCTTTTTTTTCCAGCTTTGTCAATGAATTTCTTGAAATTTATGATAATAAAGCCTTATTTGATTTGATTTGATTATATAAATAAATAAGAACAAAAATTCAATATCCACCCCACCGCCAAACCTTATAACATTCATGCAGGGGTTAAACACAGTGCAGGAATAACATTACATATTTTAGACTTAAAGGTCTTGATCGGCATGGATAAATCCAAATTAGTTGACTGCATTTATTTTGTTAAACCAATTGATAAGGATCTACACTGAAAATTTTGTACATGATCTTAATATATATTTTAATCGAATTAACTCTCATGATGTTGAAATTTTGGTTGGAGATATAAATATCAACCTTTTGAATAGGCATGACTTAAATGTGGTGAATTACATTTGAGCATTGTGTTCACATGGTTTTCAATCCTACATAAACTCAATAACCAGACCAGAATCTGGAAGCAGCTTAGATCATTTATTTATTAAAAATAATCAAAAAATTGGAAACCTATGCACAGATTCTTATATAATAAATTATGACATTACATATCATTTTCCAATAATGCTAAACTATTCAAGCAAACAAAACACTGAACACATAGAAAATAAAATAAAAAATCAACTCAAAATAAACGTAAATATGGCAAAACTCAATTATTGGTTTAGACAAGAAACTTGGGATAACATAATTGCTATGAATAACCCAGACGAAGCATATAACTTTTATAGAAACATTTTTGGACTTATATTCAAAATGTAAAACATCTATTAACTCAAGTAAACTACACAAAAAAATCAAACCCTGGATATCAAACTCAATTATTACATCAATAAAAAAACGAGATAAACTTAAAAAAATTGCAATATAATTTTATCGAGGAAAAAGAAAGGGAATATAAAACATATGGCAATCTTCTAAAAAAAGTAATTAATAATGCCAAAAACCTATATTATAAGACAAAGATTAATGAAAACAAAGAACAACCTAAAAAAATATATGAAATAATAGCTGAGTACAATAAGCAATATAAAAAACAGGAAAAGAACCATATCAGCTTAATCCTGGAAGATCAGCCCAATTGCAATTTAATTCTTTCCTTTTGGCACCAGTAAGTGTCTCTGAGGTTATGGACGCTCTTAGGCTTTTCAAAAGTAAGAATTCTTCTGGCTTTGATGATATTTCTGTTAAGATCTTACTTCATCTCAATGATGCTGGGCTGCAAGCGCATTTAAAGATCCTTTACAGGAGTAGCCGACTATATCAAAATCGGCCTCTCCTATTGGTTGATCCATCTCGTATTACAATATGTCTTCGTGATGCAATCAATTTCTCGGAAGAGCTCTCGTGGTGTAGAGGTTTAGATCGTTGGGTCTCACCTGGAAAACGCGGGTTCGAACCCCGTTGCTTTTTTTTATTATTTTTTTTAAAGATTATGTTTCTAAACAGCTTTTTTTCTTGATTTTGGGTATGTCTTGGGTTAGATTGGGTTAGCACCTGGTTAGTTTCCTTTTCTTGAGCCCCCGTAGCGAGCGAAGCGAGCAGAGGGTCATGCGGATCGACCAATAGGAGAGGCCGATTTTGATATAGTCGGCTAGGCCTGTAAAGGATCTTAAAATGCGCTGCAAGCACTTGCGGTAGTCATAAATGACTCTTTTGAGAGGGGTGAGTTTCCCGGCATTCTTAAACAAGCTATGGTTGTACTTCTGTACAAGGGAGGTGACTCTAATTCTCCAGAAAACTTTCGTCCTATCTCTCTTCTGCCTTCTCTTGGTAAGCTAATAGAAACTCATTAAAAAAAGAATGCTTTCATTTTTCACTGCAAATAAAATCCTATCCAGTTCTCAATTTGGCTTCCAGAGTGGAAAATCAACTTCGGATGCTATTTTTCTCTCTTCTTGAAGACATTTATTTAAGTACAAATGAGAATCTACTTTCAGCAGCAGTATTTTGCGACTTGTCGAAGGCATTCGACTGTATCGATCATCATCTGTTGCTCCAGAAGCTGGAGGTTTATGGATTTAGGGGTATAACTTTCAATTGGTTTAAGTCCTACTTGCATGGCCGTAGGCAGTCAGTGTCATATCAAGGCAGGCTCTCTAACTCAATGCCAATAAATTGTGGAGTGCCCAGGGCTCCGTTCTTGGCCCTATCCTCTTTTTAATCTATATCAATGATCTTGCCTCCGTTTTAATGAAGGGAATTGTTAGGCTCTTTGCGTATGACACTTCTATTGTTCGGCGTGCGAGTGATGTTGGGGTTTTGGAGAAAATTATCAATGCTGATTTAGTTCGCATAAGAACCTGGTGTAATAGCAACTATTTATCATTTAACACACCAAAGACTAACATGTTGAGCTTCAAGTGTTCTCTGGCTAATATTTCATTGGGCGGTGACCAAATACTTCCTGCTGCTGGTGCCATTGCATGTATGTATAATTCTTGGGGGTGACACTGGATGAGAGTTTGAAGTTTGAGGAGCACATCAAGGCTCTTTCAGTTGGGCTATCCCAAGGGGTCTCTCACTTTAAAAAAAGATGTACATGTAATGCCAAAATATCACTTTAAGTGCGACTGCCAGGGAATACCCAGTGACTTTAGGGACTGCCGTAAAATTTTATAGGCTGCTAGAGACTGCCCAAAATGTTTAGGAACTGCTTGTGACTGCCTAAGACTGCTTGCGACTGCCAAATACTTTTCAAGTCTACTAGGAATTGTCAACAAAAGAAAATACCATAAATAATTATCTCTTTATGCCTTGGTCAAGGCCCTGGTGTTCTCCCATTTCTTTTTATTTGTGTTTTAGCGAAATTTTTAGGTATTATTAAGAAACTAAATGAGTAGGAACAAATAAAAATCAGGAATAATCTAAGCAACCAAGTTCGTATATTTAAATACCCCATTTATCGAAAATAATGGACATTTTTGAAAAACAAACAAAAATGTAAGCAGGTGTAATATTTCGTATAATTATTATTAGGTATTTAGAATACCGGATTTACTTGTCTCCATTTGCTAAACACTGTATCACCCATGGTTATGGGATCCTCATACCGACTTCGCTTCGAATATATAACACCCTGCATAAAATATAAAAATTCTTAAAATATCCCATTAAAAAATATAATATAAAAATTCTTGCAATGTCCTCTTAAAAAATATAGTTATAACATGTAGATTGTACAACTATTATTTGCCCTTACCACAGCTTATAACGTACCGGATCAGTTATTTAACTCTCCACGTGTTTTGAAGCAATAAAATCCAACCAATAGGAGCATTTTCCTCATATTCTGGACGTCTGCAACGAGCCGAATTATATGAGGGCGACTTGGTTTATTTATGAATAACAGTAGGTATTATACCGGTCTGGTGTCCAATGTAGTGTTATCTTTTTCTATTACGACGCAGTTTGCCGAATCGAAGAGACATAAACGGATGCCGCACCTGGTTGAGTCGGAAACTGAACACGCCGCACAGCGTTGGACTCTCGATTTTTTGAGAAGAAACAGCAGGTTACGTTCTTAGATTGGATTGTTTGCGTGTTATTATTTGTGCTCGATTATTTATTTATTTAAGTGTGTTAACTTTTTGGACATTTAATCATTAAAGTGTTTTCATTGTTAACCATGGTCGTACGTTGTTTTGTCTGCAAAGGGTACAAGAAAGCCAATCCAGCTTCAGGATATTTTAGATTTTCGAAAGATGAAAGGTTGTAAGTAGATGTTTACATTAAGTATTGAGATTAAAGTATAGTTCATTCATATCACATTGCATGATAAATTAATATTCTTCGTCGATAATTGTTTGGCTCCCTTCTGCAGGAAGTTTAACTTTTTAAACTTGAGACATAAATTGTAGTTTTGTCTAGCCTCTTAGCATCCCATAATAAAGGCAACCAATTTAGAACCGTCACACTAATATTACAAAGGTTGTATGTAAATTTAATTAGAAATAAGTAGTGAACAATGTCACATACCTACAACTATATAAATGGCTTCGAGTGACGAAATATCAATTTATTAAGCCGTTTGACGCGATCACATTTTTGATAAAATTTCTGCCCGTAGTAATCTTTCGAAAACGGCAATCTTACTTTGCGCTCGAAAAACACACAGAACTTTTTCTACAGCCGCATTTTTAAAAATTAAATGCACATTTTCCTCTATACTTATTCTGAAATTTGCAAATAACTGTCAGTTTGACATATTATGTTCGAGCTTCGGGCATATTAGAACAGGAGTGCCAGCAACAAACTCAAACGCACGACTGTCATTTATTTATCTTCGGTTTCCATGACCATTCATCGCACGCTAGACGGAAAAGTGAGAACTTTCTTTTCCATGTTCGCGCTAGCACGGTATAAATAAGTATATACGGTAGGTTCACTCGAGACAAATTTCCAATTTCGCTGACAGTTTTTACCTTCGAAGCGAATCCGGATCTATCTCGTTCGCGGCCAGTTGTGGCTACACTACGAGGGAGAATTTACGGTCAGTGTGCAAACGCCTTGATATTCTGTACTGTTGGGTCGCGTTGAATTAAATAATTATTAAGATCGCTACTATGGCGAGATATTGTTGTGCGGATTACAAAAGTGGGTGACGGATTTTCATTTTTTAGATGCCCCAAAGACCCTATCATTTATAATAATTTTTTAATAACATGCAGTTTTTCAATTACACGTATAATCGGTTTAACAAATATGTCTTTATTAAAATTTTGTTATTTACCTAAATATGGGTAAAGACAATAGTGAGAAAAGAAAACAAGTACGGCAAAAATAAAATGCCCGTCACCACTAGCGTGAGCAAAAATCCGTTTATGTTTTAATAATTGCGAATTTAACACATGACCTTTTGTGTGTTTAAAGCAACTCTTATATTTTAACATTGAAAATGTTTCTATTATCCTAGTAGGTATAGGGCCTCAAATCGTGAAAAAGTGCATGCTACATTTGACACATGACATCATACGCGTGTGAGATCGTGTTAGTTTATTTACTTAAACTTAAATTTGATTTATAAGATAACGGAATCGATTAAAATACCTAAAATAAATTGGAACTAAATGAAACTCACCGAAAGTTGATTGAATGTAACCAAAACTCGCCAAAAGTAACCAATACAGGCTTAAACGTACCGGTACAGGTTACGAAAATTAAATTAAGTTAAAACTAACCAAAACGAACGGAATTTTAACGACTAACCAAAACTAACCAAAAACATTAAATTTAATTATAACGTATCGGAACCGATTCAAATGACTAAAATAAATTGCAACTAACTGAAAGAAATCGAAAGTTGATTGAAAAACTAACCAAAAGTAACTAAAAGCACCAAAAAGGGCTAAAACGGAACAGATTAAAAATATTAAAATAAGTTGAAACTAACCCAAAGTAACCGAATTTTGGCGACTAACCAAAAACATTAAAATTGGTTATAAAGTATCGGAATCGGTTCAAATGACTAATATAAATTGAAACTAACTGTAATTAACAAAAAGTTGATTGCACGACTAATCAAAACTAACCAAAGTAACCAAAAGCGCTAAGGGCTTAAACCTAGCGGAACAGATTAAAAATATTAAAGTTAGTTGAAACTAACCCAAATTAACCCAATTTTGGCGACTGACATAATTTTACCAAAAACATTTAAATTGGTTATAATGTAACGGAACCGCTTCAAATGAGTAAAATAAATTGGAGCTAACTGAAAGTAACCGAAAGCTGATTGAATGACTAGCCAAACGAAACTAAAAGCACCGAAACCGGCTAAAACGTATCGTAATAGTTAAAAAATATTGGATTAAGATAAAATTAACCCAAATTAACCGAATTTTGGCGACTAACCTTAACTAACCAAAAACAGTAAAATTGGTAATAACGTACCTATTGGAACCGGTTCAAATGACTATAATAAATTTAAACTAACTGAAATTAACCGAAAGGTGATTGAACAACAAAGCTAACCAAAAGTAACCAAAAAAGCGAAAACATAAATCAAAATAGATAAAAAATATTAAAGTAAGTTGAAACTCACTTAAATTAGCCGAATTTTGGCGACTAACTAAAATTAACCAAAAACATTAAAATTAATTTCATTCAAATATTACCTTTATTTATAATGTTTTTAACGTATTGGAACCGGTTCGAATTCTAAAATATATAAAAACCAACTAAAACTAACAGAAATCTGATTGAATGACAAACCAAAACTAATCAAAAGTAACCAAAAGCACTAAAACGTATCGGAATAGGTTACAAAAATTAAAGTAAGTTAAAACTAACCAAAACGAGCAGAACTTTGGCGACTAACCAAAAGTAACGAAAAATACTAAATTTGATTATAACGTATCGGAGTCGATTCAAATGACTAAAATAAATAGGATCTAACTGAGACTAACCGAAAGTTAATTAAACGGCTTAACAAAACTAACTAAAAGTAACCAAAAACGAAAGAACGGGCTAAAATAATTCGGAACAGGTTAGAATTATTATCTACCGCAACGTCATGGCTAGTTATATATTAATAGATTTTCCTATCTACTAGTGAAGGGTAATTTTTTAGGTCTTCATATCCGAACCTTTTTTATTTTTTTACAATTATGTTATTTATTTATTTATTTATTTATTTATTTATTTACACCTTTAATCACATTACAAATAAATAAATCAATAGCCTAATTTATATTCTAACACAGCAATAATAATTAATGTGAGTGCACGATGGACATTAAGTCTGTGTGTGCACTCAGTAAACATTGTTTATATGTCACAGTAATAAGCAAAGTTTACTAAAAAAAAATCACAATAAATACAACAAAAAAAAATCTAACCCAAAATGATTACAATTAAGTAATCAGAGACAAGACAGAGAAAAACCAAAAACAAAACATTCCTTGGACAACCAATGTCTATAAAAACCCAATAATTTCTTTTATTCTATTTGAATTATTTATAATCCATATATTTAAGTATCTTTTAATACTTTTAAATGGTTTATTTTTCAACTGCTCTGGCAATATATTTAATATTCTAGGAGCCACATATGAAATGCATCTTTGGGTGCCACTATAGTGCATTCTAGGCAGTTCTAGGTTACGGTCAACATTAGCTCTAGTCATAATTCCATGACTTATGTAATTCTGAAATATATTCCTACTGAGAGAAAATCTTAAAATGTTCTTTATATATACCTGAGTAAGTGTGAATACTCCTGATTGCTCAAATAATAAATTAGAAGGAAAACGTTTCTTCTTAAACATAATAATTTTTAGAATATATTTTTGTGCAATGACAATGTTGTGTAAGACATTTTTATGAGCCGAACCCCAACAAATTATGCCATAATTCAAACAAGATTCCGCCAGAGATTTATACACATTCAAGATCAAGTCCCTATTAAGTATATTGCGTAATTCATAAAACTTAAAAATTAGTTTTCTTATTTTAGTCTTTACATAATCAGAATGCACATCCCATTTTAAAAATTGGTCAAAGAAAACGCCCAAATATTTAGTGTGCTCTACAGACTCAATAAAGCCAGAACAGTTGCAATCATCAGTGATGCCACAACCAAATGAGTGAACTCTCAAAATGTGTTTATTAGGCAGCCCCCGTCTACTCATTGAAAAACACATAAATTTTGTCTTCTTAACATTCAGAGTCAATGAATTCAAGTCCAACCAGACCTGAGCACAAGTCATTGCCCTCTCGGCTCTCCCAAAGGCGTCATCCCAACTTGTTCCTCTACACAGGTTAAAAAATATTATAATGTTAAAAAGGCATTTCTTTAATTTCAATTAGTTTTAATTCATTTTAGTCACTTGAACCGACTCCGATACGTTACAATCAAATTTAATGTTTTCGGTTAGTTTTAGTTAGTCGCCAAAATTCGGTTAATTTAAGTTAATTTTAACTTACTTTAATATTTTTAATTTGCCCGATACGGTTTAGCCCTTTTTGGTGCTTTTGGTTAGTTGTTCAATCAACTTTCGGTTAGTTTCAGTTAGTTCCAATTTATTTTAGTAATTTGAACCGGATCCGAGACGTTATAACCAATTTTAATGTATTTGTTTAGTTTTGGTTAGCTGCAAAAGTTCGGATAATTTGAGTTAGTCTTACTTTAATTTTTTTAATCTGTTCCGATACATTTAGTTCTTTTTGGTGCTTCTGATTACTTTTGGTTAGTTTGGGTTAGTAGTTCATCACGCATATGACATCATGTGTGGCAAATGTAGCATGCACTTTTTCGCAATTTGATGCCCCATAACAGCAAAACAGAAACATTTTCAATGTTAAAAGTACTACGGCAGACGTAGCGCGATGAGAGAAATTCTCACAAATGCAGCCAATCACTTGAGAAATGCACCCGGTTAATTGGCCATGTTAAAGAGGACGCCAAATAAGTCAGCTAGAGTAGTGGAGGACAGCTCCGTTCGCAAAGCCATCTCCGGAAACGGACGATTTCGCAGAAAATGTGAGAGAAATATTCGTAGCGCGACTAATGAAGTGTTAAGACCTTTAAGAAGCTATAAATTTACTTTACTAGCTTAATATGTCCTTTTTATATTTAAATTCCCACAATATTTGTCAGGTACTTTGAACCTTCTGCTTTATACATGTTTTAATATATGAATCAAGGTACAAACTGTCAAATAAATTATTTTAATAGGTATTACCTTTATTTATAATGTTTTTGAATTTAGTATACGTTACTATTTTGTATAACTTTATTACATAGTTTTATTCATTTGAATCACGTATTAAAAATTACCTTAATCGCCCTTTGAAATATCGTGTATCAAATAATAACCGAGGAAATAATTAATTAGCTAATACTTTTTGAATCTCCCCTCACAGACTGCTCGTTGCTGCAGGTAGAATAAAAACTATTTTTTTACCGTGCTGCGGCTTTTGCGTTTGACCCAAAAACATGAAACGATTTTTGCTGAGTGAATCTACTCGATATTATTTGTACTCTGGCGCTAGAGCGCAAAATAAAGGTGAGCGTCCACTTGTTCGTACCGGACGAATCGGCCGCACCTTACGCATCCCATTATTTAATTCTTTTCCATAGTTTAAATATAAATGCGTCCACTAACCCACAGCAGCCGCGTCGAACTGCCGGAATGCGGCTACGTATTTTCGAGAAAGAATTCAAAGCCGGGCCGGTCGGTGCGTGCGGCTGACGTAATCAGTAAATACGTACAAATGGACGCATTTTATGGGCAGATTTTGAGGAATCCGTTTAATATCGTGTGGCGTTCGGTTTGCTTCGCTTATACAGCTCAATTGTTGTAGTTATTAACTTAGACCAGTGACTAGTTCTTTTAGAGGTTTACAGAATTATATACATACGTGTCATATGTATGTTGTGTAATTTATAAATATTAAAAATGGACCTTTGGTTTTCCGAAGCCAGGTTCTATTAGTTAATAATTTAATGAACACGGCTTGTGTGAAAATATGGGCAACAGACTCCTTTTATTTCTGTTCTGGAAAATCGAATTTTCCATATGTTATCCCCAGGGGCCACTCGTAAATTTCCTTCCATTGTACTCAACATCGATTTAATTTTCAACCCTATTCAAGGCTTGTATGCGAAAATGAGGCACCAGATCTGTCACTACCTGACGGTCTAATAGCAGCACTCTACACTCTACTACCTTCAAATCGAATATTTTCAGAACAACTGCAAAGTTTCGTTACATTGCAACCTTTGCAAAGTATAGCAGCAAATCAGCAATTAGTTGGATACAATTTCGATGATAGCTCGAGCATCGAAACGGACGTAGAGTCTTACAGACCTATATAAAAATTATGTTTTTCCTATTAATATGACACTGCAACATGAGGTAGAAAATAAAGATACAAATTACTACTAAAATTGTTATTATTTGTAGCTTTAGAAAGCGCCTCATATTTTATTGTAATTGCCAGTCTCTCCATGGGTCCTATTGGTTGTCTAAATTTTGCATATTTCATCTGATGCAACATTGGCCAGATTATATGTAGAAGCGACATAATTTTGCGTAGCTCATTCTAAAATAGGCAAAACACTTTTCATCATCATCTACTAAGTCAGGGAACAATGTATGAAATTCGCCATATTGTTTTCGTTTTCTACATATATTATGCACTCAGAATCTATGACGCCATCCGTCGTCGTCTGCATTTAGTTCGTGCTTTTTCTTCTTCATCTGATAATAAAGTAGCGATCAACACTATTTCTTCTTCTGAAAAACTCATTGTTCTACCAACAAATCAAAATTACTAATCTAGACAGTCACCCACTCAGTCGAGCCAATGCGATCCGATGCGGGTAAGTGGACGAATTCATTACAAAAATCCGATTCGATTCATGCGGCCGATTCGTCTGGTACGAACAAGTGGACGCGCACCTTACGGATCCACGGCACGAAAATAGTTATTTGTGTAATTAGAGCGCAAAGTAACGAATTGCGGCTTGAGAATGAATGAGCGCAGTAATCTTTCGAAAACGGCAATCTTCCTTTGCGCTCGAAAAACACACAGAACTTTTTCTACAGCTGCATTTTTTTTAAATTAAATGCACATTTTTCTCTATACTTATTCTGAAATTTGCAAATGACTGTCAGTTTTGACATATTATATTCGGGCTTCGGGCATATTTAGAACAGGATTGCCAGCAACAAACTGTAATACACGCACGACTGTCATTTATTTATCTTCGGTTTCCATGACCATTCATAGCACACTCGACGGAAGAGATTTTTCTTTTCCATGTTCGCGCTAGATCGCAAAATAAGGATCCACGGCATTCGTCGATTTTGCGATTTCATTTCAATTTAGTAATTAGTTATTTTGCGCGCGGCTGTAGAAAAATTGATATTCTATGTTTATATCAAAATATTTATATATTTCTTTACACTTATAAACACCATATTTATGGTTATGTATAAATGACTGATCATTCTCGATCACGTTTACCCTTTTTTATCAATTTCACTTACATATCATGTTTAATTTAATTTACTAAAAATGTAAACTAAATTAAACCCAGTCCGTCTCTGTTGAGTTCCAGCTGGCCATTAAAACCTAACATTTTTAATGTATGAAGGGCATGCGCGAAAAATGAGGAAAGCATGAAAAAGTCAAATCTGGCTTCATCGACATCAAAGGAGCCGACGTAGAGTTAAATAACTGATTCGGTACGGTATAAGCTGTGCCCTTACGTCACTGTTAGTGACGTTATAAAAATTTTAGCGATTAACGAACATCTCGTTCTGGAGTAAAATAATTAAAACGTTTGAAAATAAGAGCCCGCTCCTTCTCATTAAACTGACGATTCTTTTTAAAAATAATTTTTTCCGCGGTTTAAAGAAAATCCGTCGTGTGACCCCACATTTGACACTAGTCGACACCAGTTAAATGACATTTTACCCAAGATTTTACCATTGCTGTAGAAAATACGTCCATGGTGTAAAGAGAGATGCCAAGGTATGACGTAACGGCAAATAATGGTTGTACAAATTTTATAATCCAGTACATTTATATTTTAAAAAGTAATTAGACACTCTTTTTAAGGATTTGTATTTTCCTATAGTATTAAGTTCCATTTGTTCCTGGCGTTTCAGTTTAAAGGGATAGTTTCCAACAATATTAATTGGTCCATACAAAATAAATTTTTATTTTACAATCTGAATACCATCTTTTACCATATGAAGTCGTCAAGTTCTTTCTTAAGAAATTTCATTTTATATTTATTGCTTGGTAAAATTTCGACAATACGGCCAATATACTAGGTATCAACGTAAAATACACCAGCATAGTACTCTTCTTGTTTTATGGTATTACAAGTAGTGTTTTGATTTTATGTTAACTCAACATCTGAAAATTATTCATTTTCAAATTCACTTAACGGTTCGACTGTGGTAAAATATTCAGAACTTTCCTCACTGCTTCTGTCTCTATTTTTCTTTCTTAGAATTTTAATTTTTGGTTCGTTTTTTTTTTGTTTGGCAATTTTTTTTCAGAAGTTCTACATTTGCTTGGGGTACGTAATGACTTACATCTGAACTGATAAGTCTATCACTAGAGAGCCTACCATGATGCTTTTAAGAAAATACCAACATAAAGTACTACATACATACAGTTAAACTATCAATATCCAAATTTCAACAGGGTGACTCGAATTCGAGTCTATGTATAGGGAACTCGAGAACCGGAAGACCTACAGGTACGTCAAATTAGGGTAAAATTGCGCATTTAGGTGTCTAACAATATGTTGTTTAGAAAGTTTTAAAATTCCGAATATTTTCGGATATATCCGAAAAAAACCGAAATATTGAAAAATTGCTTTGCTTCTTTCCTGAGCCTATTTAAAAACGGATTTCAAATTGAATTGCACTTTTGCATTGCCACTTTTTCAGCTCTATCCAATGGTGGTATTCAGTTTGGAATCCGTCGTTTCATCTTCATTAGCTTTTTTTGTTAAATACGAACTTTAATTTTTTTAGCGTTTTTCAAATGACATTGGTGTTATAAATATGAACATGTGTTTTTAATTTTTTTTTGTTTTTTTATTAAATTTTATATTTATTTTTTCAAGTTATTTATTTTCCTTTGGGGTAAAAAATAAATGAACTTGTTTATTTAATTTTACTATATTTTATTTTTATTAAAAATAAAGGTCTTAATTTTCCACTTAACACAAAAAAAAACAAAATAAAATATTTTTATAGAATGTAAAAATTCCAAAAGTAACAAACTATTTAAATTTACGTCAAAGCAAAATAAGTAATTTAAAAAAAAAATAAAAATAAAAAAAATAATAAAAACACATATTCATATTACCTAATAACGCCAATATCATCTGAAAAACGATAAAAAAAATCGTATTTAAAAAAGGAAGTTGATGATGACCCCTTGAAGACGAAACGTCGGATTCCAAACTGAATATCACCATTGGATAGATCGGAAAAAGTGACAATGCAAAAACGCAATCCGATTTGAAATCCATTTTTAAATAAGCTCAGGAAGAAAATAAAACGATTTTTCAATATGTATTTCGGTTTTTTTTTTCGGATATCTGGAAATACTCGGAATTTTAAATCCTTCTAAACGGCATATTGTTACGCACCTAAATGCGCAATTTTGCCTTAATTTGACCGACACTGTATCTCTTACGTTTTCGAGTTAGCCATACATAGAGTTGAATTCAAGTCACCTTGTACATCATCATGACCTTCAATATTTGGTTCTACTACAATATTTTCTTCAAATGGTTTAATGACTGGTTCTTCAGAAAATTGGGTAGCAGGCTCGGTAGTAGGTGGAAAAGATACAGTGGATGATGCATGCAGTTCACCTTCATGTCCTAGATTAACTCCCAACTCACTTATGTCACACAATACGTCATCTTTATAGCTTTTTCTAAAACTATTTTCATGCTTTTGATTGAAAGAATGTCTGTTGTTTTCATAATATTTACTCCATGGCGAGTATTTCATTTTTCGCGCGGAGAAGTAAAGTTGTTACCTACCGTCCAAATATGTATAAATTATATTTTTAACGTCAAAAGCGTACAACAAAATCTCAATATAAGCTCAAAAAATGGTCACACGTCATTCACAACCATCACCAAATAATTAGCCTAATAGACAATGGAATGGCGCGCAAACTGCAATATTGCTTACTTGCCTACAGCAAAACAAATAAACACCCTGCTCAGCAGCCAACAGGGCCTGTTGGCTGCCGAAGCCCTTGCGTTACGTGGTTCTTGACCATTCCTTGTAACAAAACTTTGCAACACGTTTTTTTTTTTTAAGATTGAACCCCAAAATTTTTTTCCAATTAATTAAAAGAAAATTGAACCTAGCCCCGGAGAGTCGCGTTACAAAGCCCGGCCCCTGTCGTGGGGTCGTTTGAGCGCCACCCGTTCTAGCCAGCTAAACGGAAAAAGCTCGGCAGGTGTTGTACCGAGTGGCTAGATTCGCTCATAAAATTAACCGGTTCTTAATTTCAAACTATCAAAAAAAAAAATAAAAGAGAATAATTATGGCACTATAATCAACAAACTTAACCTATCAAAAAAAACACAATCTAAAAATTTAATGGACACTATATTTGCTACTAAATTCTTTTTTTTTTTGCAAACACAGCAACAATCTATCTGGAGAAATTGGTTATATTAAATGTGGTTGAGTAGACAAAAGAATGTTAAATGACTTAAAGGAATTAATAAAATAAACTGAGTACAATATGAAGATTGTACATACAGAGACCAATTCAGTTGGAAAACCTCAGTTCTATATGCCTTATCACTAAATGCACTAAACTACTTATCAAACTGTTCACTTGGCGCAGACTAAGGCTCTTACAACTAGGTATGTGCGCTAATAGCTGCACTGATGGTGATAATATGCCGCAATGAGCGGACACAATGATTAGATCAAAAAAAAACTTGAGGAGTTAATAAAAGCACCAGTTCAGATTAAAAATATGGTTAGCTTGATTCATATGATAAAAAGATAAAATTCAGAGCAGTTATATCTGCCGACTAATTAATGAAATGAAAAATTAATGAAAAGAATGAAGTTATCCAGCCCGCACTTATCTTTTAAAATGAGAAAACAAATCAAAGCAATTTGATCAACTGGTCCGATAAACCAGTGAATAAATGTAAATTAAATTAATTAAAATCAATGAGCTACCTCAATTCAATGTGTGATTTATATCAATAAAAGTAAGCGAAGATTAAACATAAGACACAATGAAACATAAAACATATACCCATATCCCGTCGTCGAACTCTGTCGATGGCCTCTAGTGCGGGAACCACAGAACAGAAGTTCTGGCCTAGTAGAAGAAGTTCTGACCCAGCAGAAGAATTTCTGACCCCGCAGAAGAAGTTCTGGCCTAGCAAAAGAAGTTCTAGCCCAGCAGAAGAAATTGGTTCACCAGGTAAACTACTGGCCCAGCAGAAGGAGTTGGTTGATCAAGTAAATTTCTGCCCAGTAGAAGAAAATCGCAGTCCTTCGAATAAACTCTGGCCCAGCAGAAGAACCCTGAAATAATCCAGTACGCATTAAATGACGCCCCCTTACTTTAATAAAAATCATAGACCCCCTTACTTTAATAAAAAAAAAAACATAGACCCCCTCCCTCTTTGCATAAATACATCTTCTTTATAAAACAAATTTTCCCAGACAAAAAAACCCCATGGACTTACAGTGCAATAAAGCAAATAAAAGAGATATTAAAGTTCCGGCAACTTGAATATAAAAAGATAGATATGAATCACCCCTAAAAGAATATATAACTTCCCCATATGATCAAAATTAAAGTTGCATTAAAATAAAAATTCGGATCAGGTAAAATGGAGTAGATAAGATAACACATGGGAAAAGCAAATGGCGTTATGTGCACAAAAAAATAAAAGGTAGATAAGCAGTCAATATCATTAATTTAGGCAAAAATGGTAGCGATATTTACCTCAGATTCGGACTTGAGGGTACATTAGAGGAGATTCGACGGTCTCGGTCTTATGGGACGAACGTGGAA
>MU194847.1:383-17585 GCA_016904865.1 Pissodes strobi | reverse complement strand
GGGAGTTTCCGTAGATAACTTAATGAACAATGATTTATGGTGGTTTGCGCCAAAATGGCTGCTTCAAACCAGCAGTGAATGGAATATTCAAAATTCTGAACAATATCAAAATCTACCGGAAGCAAAAATTGTAGCGTGTGTGGCTGCGAATAATTTCAATTTAATTAATCATTTGTTAGACCGTTTTTCTTCTTTTGATAGATTTTTAAGAGTATTAGGGTATATTTTACGATTTCTAAATAATTGCAAAGCCAATTTATCGGAAAGAAAAAATGGCTTACTTAAACCATCTGAAATCGAAGCGGCTCTAACATTAGCAAGAAAATCGGTTCAGAAAGAATGTTTTCCACACGAATATAAAAATCCGTCCATATAGTCGACGTAAATTAGCAATAACGATGCCATCTAAGAGAAATAATTTATAAAGTTTTGAAAATTGAGGTACAGAGTCTTAATAAACATCCAATTATAGATCAAAAGAGTTCCCACCTCTCAGGAGGGTGCTTCATCCCCTTTTGCTTCAAAAACCACCCCTAATGGTATCTGCTGCTAGTTTTTTAAATTTTTCTCGAAAACTGTTACCCTGACGAGAAAAATTAATAGAGCTTAAATAACTCTTTATAAAATTCGGCATCATTTATGTTCTATACTTTTTTTTACCTACATAGACCCCTAATCTCAGAAATGATGTTTGAAGTTGGTTAATGCTAGAAAAGTGAAGACAAATTCCATAAAATTACATGGTTATCATTGGCTAAATAGGTATAAGAGCACATTTTCTAACATATTCGGCTCTCTCTATGATAATGCTTGAAGAGATGCCAATAGACGAGGTTGAAAAAAAAATACCTGCAACAACTATTTATAAATTTTTCTGAAAAATCCAACTTCTTTTACCACAATTGAAAATGATCCAGTCTTTGAGAAAGTTAAACTTTACCTGTCATCCCATATCAATCTTATACGAGAGCGAGGCAAACCCGCTCAGTTATGGTTACATTATCATGAGATGGTAACAATTACAATGCATTTCATTCAAGGTGAATGGATGGGAAATTGGAAACTGTATCTAGATTGTGTTAAAGCTATGCTGCCAATTTTCCATGCAAGTGGGCATTTTCCTTACGCCAAGTCATGTCAACTATATCTTCAAGATATGGACTCCCTGGAACAGAAGATGACATCCAAAGAATACCACCAATTTACAAGCGAAGGTTTTTTTACAATTAGACGCTCTGAAAAGCACTGGTGTGGCGTATGGTCAGACAGGTCAGATATGACTATCGAGCAAACACTCATGAAAAATATGAAGATCGTTGGTGGTATTACCCATGGAAGGGGTCTCAGTGAAAGCGTGTTAAACAAATAGATTTACGGATTACCTGTTGCCCATCACGTGTGTGATAATATGGAACAATTTTGCGGAATCGAAAGCTACAGCACTTACCAACACGTTGAGCTACGAGATGCAAGAATTAAAAAGGATGAAGAAGACGTTAAAAAATTTACACTATGGCTGAGACAGCATTCTCAATTTGTAAGGTCAGACAATTTAATTTCTTTATCAAGTGGGCTTGTTGCCGATGACTCAGTTAATTGTTATAAATCAAAAGACATTGGCGAGAAATCCCTGAATAAATTGCTTACCGAGGCAACATTTGGAGGTTTGAAATTGAAACGAGCAGATATGGCCAAGTCTATTCTACAGCCAACAATTCAGTGAAAATAAGAGACGATATAATTCTGATTGATACTACGCAATTGTTGCAGAGAATACTTTGTACAATACACTCACCCAAAGAATTAGAGTTGTGTTTTACGCATGAACTTTCGACGATACCCCTCTCATTGTTTAAAGACAACGGCTTGAAGAGAAAAACAAAAAAATCGTCCCTATATGACATTTTTAATTCCGTTCCAGATTAATCCCGGTGAACGGACATATATTGTAGATGGTGGCAATTTAATTCATCGAGTGAATTGGCCGAAGCAAGGGATATTTGCAGAAATCTACACTGCATATATTAATTTCATTAAAAAACGGTACGGTCAACGAGCAATCGTAGTATTTGACGGTTATTTGAACGACAACAAAGACTTTTAAAACGAATATCTGCTGAAATAATCTTTAACGATGTTCCTGATTCACAGAAAAATTTACTCAGCAATCTGCCGAATAAACAACGTTTAATTAATCAACTGTCAGAAAAATTGGAATGTGCCGGTATCCAAGCTCTTTCTGCAGAGATGATGCAGATACTCTAATTATCCAAACTGCTAAGAAGGAAGCTTATAATAGTCCCACACCCACAGTAGTCGTCGTGAGACAGGATGTTGACCTTATCATAATCATAATTATTGCTCTTTGTCCTTTTAATAAAGATATTCGATATCTAAGAGATGTTCAAGGAAGCATCAAGGGAAGGGCATATAGTTCACTCGATATTCAGAACTCGGAAGTCCTTCATAACTGTAACAATAATACATTATTTGCTCACGCATTCAGTGGATGTGGTACGACGCGACGTCGACATTTTTTGGCAAAGGAAAAGTACAAACTGTAAACTTGATAAATACTAGAAGGGACTTGGACGATGCTTTGAATATATTTAATAATCCATCATCGATGAAGCCTGACATTGTACGAGCTGGAGAAAAAATCACACTAGGTTTGTACAAGGCACCTCGTACTGTTACATCGTTAAACCAATTTAGAGTCATTTCATTTAATAAATTTGTTGGTCAATCTAATCATGCAGTGCTATAATCAAAATTACCACCTACATCTGCTGTTTTAGAACAACATTCGTATCGCGTTTTCCAACAAATTCATTCCTGGCGTGGAGAAATTTTGAAGCCTAATGAATGACGTTGGAAAACAATCGGGCAAATTTTGGTGCCAATTCCTACAACTGAGATACCAGCTCCTACTTCTATTCTTAACTTAATATCTTGCAGTTGTAAAAAGGATTGCGGAAAACGATGCGGTTGTGCTAAGGTTGGATTAAAGTGTTCAACGATGTGCTCCAATTGCCATGGACAAGGATGTCTTAATTCAGTAGTAGAGGAAGAATTACCTGAAGATATTCCAATCATGGAATAAACAGCGGTTAGTTTTTGATGGATTAGGCCTCATGGAGAAACCACTTTAAAAAAAATGCGCAGGGGGCTCTACCTCAGCGGTGGTGTGGAAACGGGCTAGAATATAAAATATCGCTTTATCTGTTTTTGCGCGTTTCCAGTATTCAACCCACATTTGTGAAATTACGGCTTGACATAGGGAAAAATTGTATAGGACATAAACGATGTACAATTTTATCGCGAATAATTTAAGTTCTATCCATCTTTATCGTCAGGGTAACAGTTTTCGCGATAAATTTAAAAAACTAACAGGAGGTAACATTAGAGGGTGGTTTCTTAAGCTAAAGGGGATGAAGCACCCTCCTGTGAGGTGGGAACTCTTTTGATCTATATACACTTGTCTCTAAGGAGTTCGTACCCAAATTTTGAATTTTTATAAATTATTTCTCTTGAAAAATCTAATTTACGTCGACTAATATTGAACTGGTGTCGGACCTTTCAACAGATACATTTTTGGCAAGCATTAAAAGGTTTATTAGCAGAAGAGGAAATCCTTTTAATATTTATTCTGATAATGACTCTAACTATATAGGAGCGAACAAAGAATTAAATGCTGTTTATGAATTTTTGGAGAATAATTCTGAAGGTATATCTCAGGGTCTTTTGTCAGAAAAAATTAACTGGCATTTATTCCTGCAATATTATAAACCCCCAAACGTAGGAGGTTTGGGGGTTTATGGGAGGCAGGAATAAAGAGCATTAAGTCTCATTTAAAAAGAATCATGGGTTGTAAATCGATGACTTTTGAATAATTTAGTACATTGTTGTGTCAGGTGAAAGGTATATTGAATTCTCGGCCACTTTGCCCTATGTCTAACGATCCCGATGATAACACAGCCATAACGCCAGCCCACTTTTTGATTGGACGAACCTTAACAATGCTGCCAGAGTTTAATCTCACCTACGTTCCTGACAATCGTCTTGACAAATGGCAATCTATACAGTTTATGGTTCAGCAACTATGGTCTAGATGGCAGCTAGAATATTTGAACGAGCTACAGATGCGACAGAAATGGAGAACTAACTGTCACCAGATGTTAAAGTTTGGATCTCTGGTCTTGATCAAGGATGACAAGGCTCCTCCGCTTTATTGGCCTCTTGGATGCGTCACAGCTATGCATCCAGGTCCAGATGGACTTACTAGGGTAGTGACACTGAGAGTGCGCAGTAATGAAACAAAAAGAGCTCTCAACCGTGTTTGTGTTTTGCCAATAAACTGTTGATCATAATAAACGAAGTGAGAATTGTTAATGAAAATAAAAGGAACAGATAAACGTTAATTTTGAGATTTAGTCATAAACAAGTTATGTTAAAACTTAGATTTAGGATTTTGCTGAACATATGGTAACTTATGGTTAAGCAGTTAATCTATATTAAATTAATAATGTATCCATGTAAACCAATGTTACCTGCAGTTAATATTTATTTTTAGTAATACTTTAAATTTTATACCTTCTGTCATATGTACAGGGTGGCTCGAATTCGTGTCTATGTATGGGGAACTCGAAAACCGTAAGAGATACAGTGTCGGTTCAAGCAATATGCCGTTTAGAAAGTTAAAAAATTCCGAGTATTTCCGGAGATATCCGGAAAAAACCGAAATTTTGAAAATTCGTTTTATTTTTTTCCTGGGCTTATTTAAAAACGGATTTCAAATTGAATTGCACCTTTGTATTGCTACTTTTTCCGCTCTATCTAATGATTGTATCCAGTTTGAAATCACACGTTTCGTCTTCAAGGGATCATCATCAACTTTCTTTTTTTAAATACGAACATTAATTTTTTTTATCGTTTTTCAGATGGTATTGGCGTTATTAATATGACTATATGTTTTTATTTTTTTAATTTTTTTTTATTTTTATTATTATTTTTTTAATTATATATTTTGCTTTGACGTAATTTTAAATAATTTAAGGTAGGTACTTTTGAAATTTTTATATTCTATAAAAATATTTTATTTTGTTTTTTGTATTAAGTGGAAAATTGGAGCGTATTAAAAATAAAAAATCGTAAAATTATTTCTCACGAGAATATGGCCATGAACTATTACTCAAACAAGTTGCTTACTGCAAAGATAAAATATTCCCAACTTTTAACCAATTAAAAAATTTATTTAATAGAGAATATCAACAATTTATAATCATACTACGTGATACTATAGGAACTTTGATGGAAAAACACCTATTGGAATTTTGCTTATAAATAAAACGCACTAAGCAACTTGTTTGAGTAATAGTTCAAGGCCATATTCTCATAAAAAATAATTTTAGTATTTTTAATTTTTAATATGGGCTCCAATTTGCCACTTAATGCAAAAACAAATAAAATATTTTTATAGAATATGAAAATTTCAAAAGTACCTACCTTAAATTATTTAAAATCACGCAAAGGCAAAATATGTAAAATAAAAATAATAAAAAATTATAAAAATTAAAACACATACACATATTAATAATGCCAATACCACCTGAAAAAACGTTTCAAAAAATTAAAGTTCGTATTTAAAAAAAGAAAGTTGATGATCCCTAGCAGACGAAACGTTGGATTTCAAACTGGATATCATCATTGGATAGAGCGGAAAAAGTGGCAATGCAAAAGTGCAATTAGATTTGAAATCCGTTTTTAAATAAGCCCAGGAAAAAAATAAAACGATTTTTCAAAATTTCGGTTTTTTCCGGATATCTCCGTAAATACTCGGAATTTTAAAACTTTCTAAACGGCATCTTGTTAATCACTTAAATGCGCAATTTTGCCTTAATTTGTCCGACACTGTATCTCTTACGGTTTTCGAGTTCCCCATACATATACACGAATTCGAGCCACCCTCTACATGCAGCATCCCTTTTTTGTCTTTTACATGTTATTCCTTTTATTTGTTTTCATTTTTTGAAAGAACTGCGTCCTTTCAAGGCGGGCGGCATGTTCAGGCATAATATGTATAAAGAACATGACAACGCTGCAATTAACTCTCTCTCTCCAAGCAGCCGTCGAACTGTACACAAGGGCTGCAAGGCTCATTTCAAAAAATTGTAAAATTTAGTATTTTCAAGGAATATGGGCAATCATCATTGATTAGCCCGAGGTTTATACAGTGACAACTCAGTCGATTGTTCAGATCACAATTTGTAGTTTTTTTTAATTGAATATATTATTTGTATTATCGTATTATTGTAGTATTATCGTGTGTATTATTGTATACAAGGTGTTCAAAATGAAGTCGGCACTATTGCTAACTTTCTTATTATAAGAACTACGAATGTGACTAAATTAGCAAGGTAGTGTAGTTTTTGATGCCGATTATTATGCCGATGTAAAAAAATGAACATCAGTCACGTGGTATTTACAAAAATGATTTTTTTTTAATGGAAAGACCTATAACTGTTATAGCAGTTTGATAGTGAGTGAAATTCTAAACAAAATATGTCTTTAACTACAAAGAGCTAAAATTAATAATAACGGAGATATTTACATTGAAAACCGGGCCTAAGACCTTTTTTACCAAGTTTGACAGCCTGTAAAATCTAAACGGCTAAAGATAGAACAAAATGGTTTGCACTTTCCTATCTTGGTTTTTCATAAGCTATCGTATGACACTAACTTTAGATTTAACCAGAGGTTAAAAAAATACGGTTCAATTTAACCTTTGGTTAAATATAAAATTAGTGTCAAACGATAATAATAATAATAAAATGCTTTATTTGCTCAGTTACATTTAAAATGTTTAGCATTGTCAAATAAAAGAAAGTATAAATATTATGTGGAGGGTACAACCCAAATTGACTTAGTTAAATTAAAATTATATAAAGTACATTTAAATATATAAATATTAAAAAGATATAGATACAGATTAAAACATGTCTATCATACAAAAATATAAAATAAAGTAAAGAAAATCACAAATAGTACGAAACTCAGACAATGGACAAATATGTATAAAATTCCTCAAGATTATACGGGCAGACATCCAGGATTAGGGCTTTTACATGATGTTTAAAAATTGTTAGAGGAAGGCTTTGTGTAGCTGGAGGCAGAGTGTTAAATAGCTTTACTGAGGTGGCTTTAAAGCTCTTATGAGTTAAAGTTAATCGATGTTGTGACATCCACAAAAGATTGTTGTGTCGAGTGTCATATGTATGTCTGTCCCCAACTGTAATGAATTCAGAATAGTGTGTTTTTATGTATAATAGACATTGGTAAATATACAAACCAGGCATTGTTAAAATTTTCAATCGTTTAAATAAAGGTCTACAGCTGTCAGTCGAATTTTTATTACACAATATTCTTATAGCAGTTTTCTGCATTTTAAAAACCTGTATCCAGTCTGTCGAATTACCCCAAAAAAGAAGGCCATACGATAGCTTTGAATGAAAAAGACCCATGTATGCAGTCCAGCTGACCTCGGAGGGAGCCATTCCTGAGATTCGACGTAGAAGGTAGAGAATAGAAGAAAGTTTGCTGTCAATCCAAATGCCAAGGAACCTCACATGACTTACCTCCCTTTCTTTGAGGGAGAAGGAGACAAGCTCAGTTTTGTCCATGTTAAGACACAAGTTATTATCTGCAAACCACATGAGGAGATCATTAGTTGTTAAGCCCGCAGCTGCTTGAAGTTTTGAAATATCTTTACCACAACTAAGAAGTGTGGTATCATCAGCATATTGAATTACACTGACATGTGAGCTGGAAGTTCATTGATATACAGGACAAACAGCAGAGGCCCCAATACAGATAGATCCCTGTGGCACTCCTGCACAAACTGGCAGAGACCATAAGGTGTCGCCCTCATGCTCAACAAGTTGTGCTCTGTTAGAGAGGTATGAGTCAATAAGTCTCAGAACATTACCCCTTATACCATAGTGTACCAGCTGGCTCAGCAGGCTATGATGAGCCACACAGTCAAACGCCTTTGAGAGGTCGCAGAAAATTGCTGAAATATTTTCACCATCCTCAAAGTACCCAACTATGTGACTCACCAGCTCCGCAAGAGCATCGCTGGTAGACCTTTTCTTTCTAAACCCAAACAGCAATGGGGCCAGAAGTTTATGTTTTTCTAAAAAGTTTGAGATCCCATTACTCAAACACATCTCTATTGGTTTCGACAAGACTGGTACAATTGATATGGGGCGATAATTACTAGGATCATTTTCATTCCCCTTTTTTAAAATTGGTCTGACTTTACTAAGCTTTAACTGTCTAGGGAAATCACCTGAAAGAAAGCACTTATTAATTATAATGGACAGTGGAATGGCAATACCATCCTTTAGTTGTTTTAGGATTTTATTGCTGAGGTTATATATATCCAAGGCAGAACTGTTGCTAAGACTATTTATGACCGTAAGAACCTCTAGGGGGTCAACAGGGTTTAAGTTCATAGATGAGCTGATGTTGATGTATTGTGAGGTTATTATCGAAGGATCTAGCCCTGAATTTGGAAGATGAGCTGTGATAGATTGAGAGATATTTATAAAGTATTGGTTAAATTCTTCTGCTGTACTGGAAGAGTTAGAAATTATTCTCTTTTTCTTAGTTTTGGATACTTCAATAATACTCCAAATATCGTTTGACCTATTAGGATTGTTTCCTATCTTTTCAGAATAATAAAATTGTTTTGCATCGCAGATTTTTTGCCTATACTGCCTTTTCAATATGTTAATATTATCAGTGAGGTCAATATCTTTATTTTGTTTATTGTAGGTTGTTAATAAATTAAGGTGATCTCTAATATTTTTGAGATTATTATTAAATCACTTTTGTTTTCTATTTTTGATATGTACGGTTTTTGGCTTTTTTGGAAAGCAGTGTTCAAAACAAGATCAAAGAGTATATAATGTAAAGAGAGGACAGTAAGACAGAGCAACCAAATTAGAGAGGGATAGATGAGAACTCCGACTTAAAGGGCGCCTGGTATGTTATCGGATTATATCGGATACAATCGTCAAGCAAGGACGATTAGCCAACACAGTGGGTTAAATATATCTCGTAAAGGTTAAGTTTAGATTTATTAGGGATACGTTTGGTTTAGTTTTTTAATTCACATTGTGTAATTGAAATTAGGTGTGCAAACCTCAATTATGATATGTAACACAATTCATTGAATAGAATCTTTTAACAATCACTCGGTAAAATTTTGCTTACCTACAATACATTTATTGCTATATTTATTTGTTTATTCTTTTTAGGCATTGGGTTCATTAGTTAAATTGTAGAATAAATACTTTGACCATTGGATACTAATATTAATTATATTTTTTTCGGTGGAGATATTATTATTTTATGTTCCGTTTGCGTCCTTTTGGTAATTATCCTAAAACTACGAAATACCCACCAGCTAAATGACACCAGAGAAGAAAATTTTCGGTTAGAAATATATTTTTAAAATGCGATTTTCGCAATTTAGTTGCAGAAATGAGATTAATTGAGCCCATTCTAGACTTAAACATATATTAAATGAAGGGTAAAGGCTGTGTGCATGTAAGAAACATAGCAATGAAACACCTTGTATATCATGCAAATTTTAATCCAAAAGGAATCATGAAGAGCGTAACAGAGCGCTTTCGGCCGTAGCCATCATCAGTGTTACCTGAAAGAACCCCTTGTCAGTGGTGAGTCAAAGAATGTTGTTGAATTGAGACCTTGGTTATTTTTGGTAAATAAATTTTTTAAGATGAATACTGTTGTGCTCAGTTATAAATTTGTTGGGATTAAAACAATTTTTTTATTACAAAAATAGGGGATTAACTAAAGTAATTAATTAAGAATGAAGGTTTTTTATGTCATTTTTATACGTGAAAAAGGAAATGGTGGACCTCTTTTACTTACTTGTCAGTAGACAAAGGACATATCCATGGATCAAACACAACAAAAATCGACAATGATCACAATTACATATCACACATTGTGCGTCACATTATGAGATATGGTTCACATAATTTAGATTACTGACACCACACCACTGACAAGGGGTTCTTTTACTTACTTTCAGGTAACACTGATGATGGCTACGGCCGAAAGCGCTCTGTTAAGCTCTTCATGATTCCTTTTGGATTAAAATTTGCATGATATACAAGGTGTTTCATTGCTATGTTTCGTACATGCACACAGCCTTTACCCTTCATTTAATTTCAACTGCAGTATGGCAGACTTGGCTGAAGGATACAGAAGACTTTCCTTGAGGAGGGCTACCGCTCAGGTACATATGGTTTTTGAATAATTGCATTAAGGAAGAGGCCACACCAAAGTTTGCGACAGTCAAGATTTCCAAAAACGTTCCTCTTAAATTTAAACAAGATCTTCAACTTAAACTCATAAAATCTGAAATTTGTAAGCACTATGCTAGATTAGATTTGATCAACTGTCCACTAAAGAAAAATTATGACAACTTTGTCGACCAATTCGGTCTCGATCACTTCTCTGAATTTTCTAATAATATCTCTGATGAACTTTCGGATGCTAAAAATCTTAAGTTTGCAAGAGTGAGGTCCAAGCTTGATGCTCTCATCAAACAAAAAATCAGTTCTAACTTGCAGAGATTCAATTCCGCCTCCAAGAAATTCTCAAATTTTAAATTTCATGAGAGAATCAAGAATTTGACCGACACAATTTTTGACACAGATGAGCTTGAACTTTTAAACTTGGGGCTTAAACACTGTTTGAGACCTTCACTGTCCGAGGGTGATGTTTTGCAGTTCGCAGTTGAGCTTGATGTTTTGGTTGAGCAAATCTTCAACGATTCTAACATCAAAAAGAGAATTCGTAACGACTTTCATAACATCTTGTATAATACAAAGAAAAATCTATCAAAATTTAACACTCGTTCTTCTAATTTCTATTTTAAAACCTTGAAAAAGCTCAAATTAAAAATTTTAAATGAAGATCTTATTGTTTCTAAGGCAGATAAAGGCAATTGCTTAGTTATTCTCAAAAAGACAGACTACTTTTCTAAAGTTGAGACATTCTTAGTCGATAATAAATTCTCTCAATTACCTAACAACCCTTTTAATACCAGGCTCATCAAGCATTTCAAACCGTTTTTCGAAGAAAATAATGCTAAGAAAAATCTAATTTCTAGCAATCCAACAATACCTAAGTTGTATGGCCTCCCTAAAATCCATAAAATAGATACACCAATCAGACCTGTGGTAAGTTTTACTAACACACCAGTTTATTTCCTAGCTCAATTTACATATAACTTGATTAAGGATATCACTAAGTTTACTCCTACATATTCGGTAAGTAATTCCATTTCATTAATCAATAAACTAAAAAATTTACAACTTCCGCACAATTACACTATGGTTTCTTTCGATGTGTCTAACCTATTTACTACAGTACCAAAAACCGAGGCAGTACAACTTGTCGGTGATCTTCTTACTTCATGTAATGTTAACGATCAACAGCAAATTAATTTATTTTCACTTCTAAACCTTTGTTTGTCTCAGGACTTTTTTCAATTCAATAACAAATATTATAAACCACCTGATGGCTTGGCAATGGGCAGCTGTCTTTCTCCTTTTTTAGCAGATGTTCTCATGAACAATTTGGGAAACAGTCATATAGTCACTCCCATAAATCGAGAGATCCTACATTGGTTCCGTTATGTGGATGATTGTCTTTGCTTCCTTGATTGCGATGCTCAGGGGGCCAACGCTCTTCTAGACAAACTTAATATCATCCATCCGAACATTAATTTTACAATCGAACTTGAAAATAATAATAAACTTAATTTTTTGGACATCACTGTTCATAGAGCGATGGAGAGTCTTGAGTTTTCGATCTATAGGAAACCTACTCAAACGGACCACACTATATCTTACTATTCCCACCACCCGTTGCAACACAAGATGGCAGCTTTCCATTGCTATGTCAATAGGTTACTTAATATACCTTTGTCTTCTGTCGAATACAACAAAGAGGTAAATATAATTAGACAAATCGCGTTCAACAACCATTTTGATCCTAGTCTTGTTGACACTTTAATTAACAAGACAAAACTCAAAAAACTAAGAAAAAAACTTTCTCACAGCCTAATTGATAATTCACAGAAAAAATACTTCTCCATCCCTTTTTTTGACTTAGAAACGAACCGTAATATTTCCAAAACAATTCACCAATTTGTCAGTAATTCTCAACTCTCCTTTAAAAACAGAAATCAATTACAAACCTTTTTAAATAACATTAAAGATAAAATAGATATCCTCTCAAAAAGTGGTATTTACAAGTTGTCGTGCAACTCTTGCGAGTGCACCTACATAGGTAGGACATGTAGACCATTGAAAGTATCAACGAACATTTGAACAGAAACAATTCTGCTTTCGGAGAACATTTGCGCAATCATAACCACAACTTCAGTCCTCATTCCGATTCAAAAATTTTGCATAACATTTCATCAAAAAACTTCAATAGGCTGGATTTCATGGAGGACATCGAGATCAACAGCGAGCTGCGCACAAACCACCATTGCCTCAACACTCAGTTCAATCTCCACAGATCTTACATTCCTTTACACAGAAGGCTTCTCGACTGAATTAACTTTTGCCCATAAACTTGAAGGTTGGGGGGGCCGCTTGATCAAGCGTTTTCCATTTCAAATAATTTCTCCTGTTTTCTTCTACAGCAATGTAATTTAATTTAATTTTTATTTTACTTTTATCTTTCATCTGTCTTCCTCTTTCTCTATCTTTCAAGTTGATTTAGCTTAGGCTAATTTCATCCCTTCTTAAGCTAGTCCTCTAGGAGTTGAGTTAACTTAGGTTATTGTCATCTCCTTTCTTTTCTGTTCTATCCGTCGAGTTGAGCTAGCCTAGGCTAACCTCATCTCTAAGTTAGTCCTCTATTTTCACTTGATCAAGCATTTTTCTTCAAATCAATTGCAAGCCATCACAAACAGTCAACCGATTTCTCAAATATTCAATTGCAATTTAGCCATTCAATGCGTATTATGGCTTTTGTTTGTCTCATCTGGCATAGTAGCAGCTCCTTTTGTATTTTAGGTTAATTTCAGACCACTGCAGTAACCTTATCTGATTTTATCTTTCAACTTAATACTTGTCTTTTTAAAACTTAAAATTTAAAATTACCGCCGTTTTTCGGCATATAAACGTCATCAGTCTGCTTGTCAAGACTGTCAATAGTGACAGTCGACACATTTAATGTGTCATCCAAAAGCACGAGCCTTTGTACCAAGCTTTTGATGTATTTTCATATATTTTAACTTTATTTTAATCTAAATTATGTGAACCATTTCTCATAATGTGACGCACAATGTGTGATATGTAATTGTGATAATTGTCGATTTTTGTTGTGTTTGATCCATGGATATGTCCTTTGTTACTGACAAGTAAGTAAAAGAGGTCCACCATTTTCTTTTTCACGTATAAAAATGACACAAAAAACCTTCATTCTTAATTAATTACTTTAGTTAATCCCCCCCTTTTCGTAATAAAAAAATTGTTTTAATCCCAACAAATTTATAACTGAGCACAACAGTATTCATCTTAAAAAAAATTATTTACCAAAAATAACCAAGGTCTCAATTCAACAACATTCTTTGACTCACCACTGACAAGGGGTTCTTTTACTTACTTTCAGGTAACGCTGATGATGGCTACGGCCGAAAGCGCTCTGTTACGCTCTTCATGATTCTTTTTGGATTAAAATTTGCATGATATACAAGGTGTTTCATTGCTGTTAAAAATATATTACTAACCTGCTTACATCGTCCGGTACTTGGACCTAACCTATAAAACCTATTCCACTAAAAGCATAAATTCCCAAAAAAGTTAAAACTATTTGAACTTTTTAGCAAATATTCGCCGACGAAATTTCGCGTCAATAGGTATGGACCAAAACTTACATTCGCGCGAAAAATCAACAACTGCCAAAAAAAAGGCAAAATTTGCGTAAGTGAATATGAAGCTTTAAAGTGAGATTCGAATAGAATTTACTATTTCGTTGGTTTATCTACATACTAAGAATTTATCCCCTCTATATTTTGAATGAAACTTTCCTTTAAAATAATCGAAAAATATTGATTACACCTTCTTAATTTAAACTGAAGGAAATTCTTATTTGATTAATTAAAGCTTTTAGACGTCCTGAATAAATTTTAATAAAAATTCGCCGGAAGCATTTTTATCACATTTTTTAGTTGAGCACTGAGATTTTAAGAAAATGCAAAAGTTTAAACAAATTCAGAGAAGTTGAATGAAAATTACTCGATATAAAATTTTATCCTAGCAGAAAGTATTAGATATTTAGTAAATTTTGTCCTCATTTTCGTTATTTCGACCGACTGTGATGAAATCGATTATTCGCCATCTTGTTTGACTTGACGTCAACATCGTCCGCCTTGATACAAAGTTACATCCGGCAACGTCGCGATATCTCCGAGTTAAAGGGACGAGGTCATTGAAACGGCTGACGAAAGATCAAAGGAAATTCGCCGGCTGTCTTCTCTTTACATTATATACTCTTTCACAAGATATTAAAATATTCAAGATAGCCTATGAAAAACCAAGATAGGAAAGTGCAAACCATTTTGTTCTATCCTTAGCCGTTTAGATTTTACAGGCTGTCACACTTGGTAAAAAAGGTCTTAGGCCCGGTTTTTCAATGTAAATATCTCCGTTATTATTAATTTGTAGTTGTAGTGGTATTTGTAGTTAAAGACAAATTTTGTTTAGAATTTCACTGTCTATCAAACTGCTATAACAGTTATAGGTATTTCCATTTAAGAAAAGTTAATTTTTGTAAATACCACGTGATTCTGATCAATTTTTTTTTGGCATCGGCATAATGATCGGCATCAAAAACTACACTCTTTGCTAATTTAGTTACATTCGTAACTCTTATAATAAGAAAGTTAGCAATAGTACCGACTTCATTTTTCACTTATTTTAGTTTTCATAATTATTTCCTATATTTTTAAATCTTGAATAAATATTATACATCTGTTTATTTGCCTAGATTCAGAAAGACCATTACACCTTTACTTTCTTAATGTCGATGTATTTCTATACCCGCAAAATAACCGCTTTTATATTAGAAAACATTTCCAGCATTGTTAATGAGACCCTACTGACTACTGCTCAAAGATCTGTACAGTTTGTATTTCTTTCATAGGTAAATGAAGTCTATTGTATATTTTATGGTGTACACCTCAGTTTCGCCGGTATTCGGGTGTGTTAGGCTTGACTTGATCGTATATATGTAGTAAACCGAATTATGTAGCTTTACGATAAAATAACCAATTCAATTTGGCCCTCCGTATACTTTTTAACTTTAAGATTCTAGCGGACAATAATTTACAACTTCGCAGCATTTCCAAACAGACTATAGATGGCGTATTTCTGACGATTGACTCAACATCTCATTCGACAGTTTTTACATACACAAGTGACAGCCCAGATATACTACCCAACAAATCTTAAATATAATAAAACTCTTAACGGTTTAGTCACACATTGCTTGATGCTGAAAAACCTTAAGATATATCAATAATTAAATAAATTACACATTTCTGCTGCGACATTACCTTTTTGTCTAAAGCTCCAATAATTTTGATATTGTCCTTTAAGATCTCGAAGAGAGATTTCATTGGTGTGAAATCTATATCAACTAGGAACGAATAAGGAGTTTTCACATGTTTTAAACCAGTATTTCTCAAGGTATTTATTGGATAAAATTCCTGTAAACAAAAATAATTGTCAATATTTCAAATTTAGTTTAAATGTTAATTAAAAGCATATCCAACGCTCGCGTATTTCTAGAGACAGAAAGACGTTTAATTGGATAAAGAATTTTATTTAATTATAAGAACGCATTTCCTTTCAAGGTCTGTTGCTAACTATGTTGGGCGTCCCGCTCTTTGTCAAAGAGGCAAAAAGAATAACCAAAAATGAAGGAAATAAATCAAAGTAGTAATAATTTCATGATTTCATGAAAACAACTGTGACAATAAGATTAATTTTTGGTGAAATACTATTAATGACATCGTTTATAATACAAAATTATTGCCAATATACGCAAAAGTGGTCAATTTTGCGGAAATTAAAGACGTGGAATATACCTTTAAGTTATTCACCCGTGAGATTAAATTCGATATTCTTACCCCTTGTTTGAATACGGCGTGATATGCAATATTACTTCTACTATTCAATAGTTCAGAATTTGTGATCAGTTTTATAGCTTTTGCCAACTCCACATCACTGACATATATGGTGAAGCTAATAGGTCCCGTCCAAACTTCGGCTATATTTTCCATAAGATGTATTCTGTTAAATGAGAGATGCGTAACGTAGGTAATGTCCCAGTCATCTGCAATAAATTTAAACTCCAGGAAAAATAACAATGTTCGATAAAGCACATTGGCCGGTTTACTGAACTTCTGGCATTCATCATCATCATCATCAGTAGATCCAATCTGAAATAAAACTAGTAAGGACACTTTGTTACTGCACTGAGCCTCTAGCAAAATGTATATACATAAATGGATCTTCCGAAACCGAGAGTTGATACGCAAGGTAAACAATATCACGAATCATTCAAAATGATAATCTTATGCTTATGGGATGTACAGGGTGTCCGGTTATAAATGTAACCCCCCTTTAACTTTTTTATTTGCCCTCGTATAAAAAAATGTTAAATACAAAAGTTGTAAGGATTTTCATACAGTTTTCTGGGGTGTTACTAGAAAAACAAATGAACATGGAAATTCTACTGTATAGATTAAATTAATGTTTTTTTTTAATATATTCTTCTGTATATCGATAGAGCTCTTTAAGGCGAGTTCAGTAATATAAGGTTTCTTGGGTCTAGCTCTAATAGTTACCATGTAAATTGCAAGAATGTCGGGTATCTGATTATTACTGAACCCCTCTCTTAAATTATTTATTTGGTGAACTAGAAAAAAATTCTTCTTTCAGAAGCTTTTCTGATGTTCCATTGTTTTTCTAGTAACACCGCAGAAAACTATATGAAGATCCTTACAACTTTTGTATTTAACATTTTTTTATACGAGGGTAAATAAAAAAGTTAAAGGGGGGTTACATTTATAACCGGACA
>JAEQML010069307.1:0-17586 GCA_016904865.1 Pissodes strobi | reverse complement strand
CTACATAAAGACAAAAGTTCAAACCTCGTGCAAATGTGAGAAAATGGAAATTGGAAATGGAAACATCGAATGAGCACAACCTAGACCTAACCTTACTTCATCAAAATTTCCAATGCCTTAAAAACAAGATAAATGAATTGGAAGTAATAATTCAGGAAACCTTGAAATATCCAACCATCATTTGCGCCACTGAGCACTGGTATACCCACGCGGAAATGGGGACTTTGAAGGTTGATGGATATGGATTAATATCTGCCTTCGCCAGGAGCTCGACAGAACATGGAGGTTCCTGTATCCTTGTTAAGAAAGAAGTTGGAGACAGCTATAATGAAGTTAGAGACATTGTAGACCTGAGCGTCGAAGGCCTTGTTGAATGTTCTTCGATTGGAAACGGTATCCAAAGGATTGTTGTTCTTTGTATATACAGCGTGATCAGTTAAGGTCACGGAGCGGCGGTATCTCGAAAGCTATCCATGCTACGGTTCTGGGGTAAAAAATGTATTAAGAAAAGTGGCCAAAAGAATTTGATTAAAAATATTTTTAAGTTCATAACTTAACCTCAAGAGGGCGCATTTGCTATGGTGTTACAATAAAACGCAAAATGCTCCAAATATCTCAGATACAATGTAGGTCGGAAATACACTTTTTAGTATCTATGTTCAATTCTCTACAAATTTTGTTTAAATAATTTTTCTCTAATTACCATGGCAACTGCAGGGTGATGGACAACCTTTTAAAATTTTTATAATGCTTTAACTTGGGTTTGCCTTAACGGAATTTAACAAACGATGGCTCATTTTATAGGACTCCTTAATCCTATTTAATTTTATTATAAACAAACAAAAATTAATTTGTATACTCAAAGATAGGGGGCGCCGTTCAAAAAAATGTCATACTCGTACCGATTTCCTAAAAAATTTAAATGCAACCCTATAGCTTTTTTTACTCTGTTTGATAGGTCATTAGTTAAGATAAATAAATTTGAAAACCGGAGGTCGACATCTCTTTTCGTTTTAAAATTATTGCAAAACTAGTAGACGAGTGTCAGAGAAAAATGACAATCCTCTAAATACAATTAACTTGCCCTAAATGAATGATAAATATTAAAACTAAACAAAACTTATCCATAAATAATTATTCTTCGTGATTTTAATATTTTTTCTAATAATTAGAGTGGTTTATTATTATTTTTTCTATTAAAAAAGACGTCATCATTAATTATTGGAAAAAATTAATTTATAGCGAATCTGGCCATGATCTATTAAACGACAATAGAAACTACACGTGTCAACGGTTTACTTCAAATTGATGATCAAATTTATTATTAGTAGTAGTATTTATTTATTTATTTGTTTATTGACGTCATTCAACATTTACAAGATACAATTTAAAAATCATAATCTTACACTAAGCTTAAGTTAACTTAAAATAACCCTTTTAGCCATAATTTTAAAGCTTTGTTCTGACGTACTAAAAAAGCTTAACCTGCTGTAATATTTATTAACATTTGCTGAAATTCTTCACAGGACTATGTAGTAAGTAATTGGCTCTGCAGTAAGGGATATGCAAAAAAGAATGGGCACGCGTCTGATAGCTTGGGATATGAACGCAGAAGGTGTCAAGACATTCAGGACTTTTGATAACATTGTTGAATATTTTAAAAGCAAAGCAGACGTCGTAATACTCTCTTCTACGGGCAAGGGTGGAGTGGTTCAAATAGGCTTTAACCTGATCGATGGTTAAATTGATTCCAGATTCATAAAGCACGTGCCTGGCAAATTTGAGGTATTTCAGTTGAATATTTTCCAGTCTGTTTATATGTACCTGATAGTAAGGCGACCAGACTATATTAGAACATTCTAAGAGAGATCTAACCAACGAGATACATAACGTATTAATAGCAGTCACGTTTTTAAAGTCCCGGCATGTTCTCTTCACAAGCCCCAACATACGGTTAGCTCTGCTAGTCAACCTCTCGAAGTGCTCTGAGAATGTTAAATGAGTGTCTAAGTACACACCCAAGTCCTTCACAATAAACAACTCTTTCAATGCAGTGTTATTTATGGCATACTGATGGGGGAACAAAGCCTTTGATTTACTAAATCTTATAAGGCAACATTTCTCAATGTTGAGTGACATGTCATTGAATTGACACCAATTAAAAACCTGGTCAATATCATTCTGCAAAGAGATCATGTCGTGGACTGATGTTACTCGTGTAAACAATTTCATGTCGTCAGCGAATAGTAGATAATTTGTGCTCAACAAACCACCCAGGTCGTTGATAAACAAGTTAAATAAATGTGGTCCTAAGTGGGAACCTTGGGGAACTCCCGAAGAAGCAATGAAGGGCTTAGATAAATAGCCATCAATTTTGACCTGTTGTTCTCTGTCGGATATGTAAGAACGTAGCCATGAGAGCAGCATTCCTGAAATTCCATAATTGGACAGCTTCGAAAGTAGGATGGCGTGATTTACCTTATCGAAAGCCTTGCTAAAGTCTGTGTATATTGCGTGGGTCTCGACACCCATTTCGAAGGATTTATTGATGAAGTTTGTATAAAGGAATAGATTAGTATCGACTGAACGGCCAGAGCTGAATCCATGCTGGTGACAGACTATTACTTGTTGAAATACTTTAGTTAGTACTGATTCAATACAGTGTTCAAAGAGTTTTGGTATTGCTAAAAGAATAGTGATTGGCCGATAGTTGCCAACATCGTTCCTACTTCCCGATTTGTGAATAGGGCACACATAAGATAACTTCCAGATTTTGGGAAAGATTCCAGAGTTTAATGATTTAGAAAATATATAGTACAAGGGAAGGTAGAGAGAATGCGAACAGTATTTCAATACCCTGTTAGGAACACCATCCGGTCCTGCTCCTTTATTTGTGTCAAGCTCAGCTAAGGCTTTTTCAATAGTAGTGGCACTGATACTGATACTGGAAATAGATTCAAATTTATGAGAGGACACGTGATGGGCATTATAGAAATTTACGGGGTTGAAGACTGACGAGAAGTATTGTGCAAAGAGATTAGCGATATCACTACCATTATCGGCGTTATCAGTGTTAAGGTGCATCTCCTTTGGAACTGATCCTTGGTTGGATTTGAACCGAACAAAGTGCCAGAAGTAGTTTGCGTTATCGTTTATAGCATTTTCAGCGTTAGTTATGTAATGGCGATAACAATCCCTAGTAACAGACTTACATTGTATGCGTAATGAACAAAAGGTATTATAATCCGTCTCGCTGTTTGATTGCTTGTATCTCTTGTGAGCAATTTTCTTTTGAAATATAAGGTTTTTAAGGTTGTTTGTAAACCAAACCGGAAATCTAGTACTGATTTGAGACTGCTTCAGAGGCACAAACATTTCAAAACAGTTATAGAGTACAGTATAAAAATTATTTAGCATTACATTGATATCATCGTCTAAAATTAATAGCCAATTATAAGTTTGAAGAAAACTATCAATACAAATAAAATTTGCTTGTTTAAAGTCAGTATGAGTACTTTCCACAATTCAAATACTTTAAACTCTTACAGGATATGGACAGTTCCAATGCAGGGTGATAGAGATCGCAATTTACTAACCCATCACACTTTACAATTGACTCTAGTTCAAAATTAGCAAAACAGAGATCCAGAATGGTATTGTGATCGTTAATCACATCGTTGAACTGGGATAAGCCCAAAAATGTAGTAGTGTCACATAACAAGATTTCACTTGGTGATTTAATGTTACCAGGTAAGAGACCCAGGCAATCGTCACTAGGAGACCATGCAATATTAGACAGGTTATAATCTCCCACGACCAACACATGCTGAAATGCATCGCACGCACTATTCACTGAGCTTAGGTGATTTTCATAGACAGAGATATCCATTGAAGGCGGGATATATACACAGCTGATGCAGTAAACCGAATTTCCGATTGTCACCGAAACCCATGTTTCTTCAACAGAGGGACAGCCAATAGAAAGGCAGCAGGACTTCAGGATGGACTTGACGGCCAAATGAACGCCACCGCCGCGACTTTTAATACTGTTGTTAGGGCCTCTGTCAGTTCTGTAGACAATGTAGTCTGAACCTAGAAACTCTGCATCATTTATATCAGGATCCAGCCAGGTCTAGGTGAGCGCAATTATGGAATATTCTTCAGCCTGGGCAGCACAAAGGAAGTTATTAAGTTTTGTTTTAAGACCACGGACATTCTGATAAACGATAGATATATGATCTAATGATGATGCTCTCCTGTTCGGTTTGGTTGAAAATTTGCCGGAAATGGCCGTCGGGGACGAAACTCCTTGACTGCGGTACCCACTGGCCAAAGATTGGGTTCTAGTAGACCTCTTAGAAGCGTTTCCTTAACTCCAATCTTAAAAGAAGCAACATCATCGTTTTTGTCCAAAACAAAGCATTTCGCGTCAGGAATGCAAAGTTGATTTTCGAGATATTCCAGAATTTGGTCTTCTGTTGTACTTGGATGACACCTACCAAGATACAGCCATTGACGCCTCTCGCCTGCTAATAGGGGACCGTTCACTGTTCCAGTGCCAATAATGATAGGTTGCTTACCGTCGCGCATTGAAGGGATGCGGATGTCAGGTTTATTGGAGTTCGAGGGTGTGACTTGACTATTAGATGACTGCATGCAACTTTTATATTTTAGATTTTGTTGCATACCTGAGGATGGGGTTACTTGAGAGACCTGACGTGTATTGGTGTTAGAATCAGAATATGGACTGGGCTGCGTATGTGGTGGTAATATTGCCGAAGCGGAATCGTTGGTTTTAGATGCTACTAACTTCTTTAGCTGTTGCATTTCCTTTTCAAGAGTGACGATTTTTTTACGAAGGTCACTATTCTGGCGTTCCAGATCGTCCACACGCGAATCATTTAGCTTAGAAGATGCAGTCGAGGGATTGTTCGCTGCAAGCTTTTCGATAATGTAACTCTTGATTTCATCAATATTGCATATTCCATGTTTGGACGAATCCGCTTTAAAAGAACCGATTAATTCAGTAGTCTCTTTTAGCCCCGACGTAAGGACGTTCATATCTGCTGAAAGTGCAGTTCCTTGATCATGAAGGTCAACCAGCTTATTCTGGAAAGAAGCGGTGAGGCTATCAATTTTTGAAGATATTTTGCCAGCAAGACTTGTAGAGCGAGTCAAAAGATTTTTGAAGTTGAGAATTCAGCGAGGCAAAGCACTCAACTAGATCTTTGGCTCGGTTTTTTACAGTAATTGTACATGCATCACAGGCATATAACATAACCCTAGACCTCATCTGCGTTACCTGAGCCTCAGAGGTTGTAAACTTAGAGCAAGCCAGGCAGTGTGTGGCATTACAAAAGTCGCAGGTGATCCTGTACTTAACCTCCTTTTCGTTTAGAGTTGTATCACACTTGGAACACGACATAGCGTTAAACTGACTTCACTAGATCAAACAGACTATAGAAAAACAAAATTCTCTGAAATATGGTAAATTTCACTGTTTATGGCATACAAAACGTACTATATATTTTTTATATCAGATATGGAGTTAAACAGTTTTTTGTTGTAATGATGGCTCTTGGCGATTGTGAAACAAAGCCGTGGATTCGCGTTAGCGCTAAGCACTGACTAACAAACTATAAGGTAGGAATATTACAGAGATCGGGAACGAGACCTCTGCAAATTTTCACGAATTTACACCAATAAAAACGAGTAAAAACAGCGAAAATAAGTCAGAACACAGGAACACGTCAGAACAACAGTTTGAATATAAGGAAATAATAGAAGTAATAATAATTGTAAAATATTTAATACATAAATTACCATTAAAGAATATATTACTGAAAAATTCAACACTAATTAAAACGAATCGGGTAACAGTAAATGAAACACAACTAAATTACAACAAAATAACTTATATTTAACAAATTTTTCTTAAATGTTCAAATTGTCTTCCATCATTTTGAATGCAGCGATTTAGCTGTCTCCGAGTGGAAAATACAGCAGCTTCGATTTCCGCTCTAGATATACTATTTAAAACATTTTTAATTCGACCTATCATCTCTTCTCGGGTAGTTGGTCTAGTTTTATATACTAAATCCATTATTCTGCCCCATACAAGTCAAATCGGGGGACCTATGTGGCCAGGGAAACAAGCTGCCTCTACCAATCCACCGGTTGGGAAACTGTTGGTTTATGTAATTTTGTACAATACGGGATTAATGGGCTGGACATCCGTCGTGCTGTAACCACATATTTCTTCTTGTTTCCAAGGGAACTTCTTCCAGTAATCTCGGCAAATGAAATGCTAAGAAATGCAAGTAAATTTCACTTGTTAAATTACCTCCAAAGATATGCGGACCAATAATCATTCAATCGATAATACCACACCAGACATAGCTCCAGTCATGCTCTTTATCAACTTCACGCATTCAGTGTGGATTAGTATTCGACCAGTAATTCATATTATAAAGGTTCACTTATATTATTGCCAAATGAGGCTTCGTCTGTCCACAATATTTGGCACGAAATGTGAGGGTTCTCTAGGACCACGTTTTTAAGCCAGTGGCAAAAATTCAACTATGATCCAAATCACTTTCCTTTAAGGCTTGATGCAACACTACATGATATGGATGCATTCGATTTTCTGCAAGAATTTTCTTTTTGAACCAAAAGAAATTCCCAAGTCTTAGCCATTTCTCTAATACTTATATGGGGAATGGGGATCCAATACATTTATAATATTTTCTTCTGTCCTTATCCGGCGATGTCTTTTTACAACAGGATCTGATTGGTCTCGGCCAGTCTGTCTCAAGCGTCGCGTCGGGCTGAACGGTGAAATACTTCTCTGGAACGGTGCCCTCTGAATGGGAACGCAAAACATACTCTCTTACTCTCTAGAAGCTATAACTGAGTTTTCAAAACATTGAAAAAAATAGCTAACATATCATGCGCTCCGTCAGTCGTAAAAGGCATTTTTTTTCCGTAAAAATACATTTATCGAACAGGTAATTTCAAATTATGCCAACAGTAGAAACTGTCACAATGACATTTAACGTGAATGATAAATTTTTTCATTGTCCCATTGTAATAGATCATGGCCTGCTTCGCTATAAATGCAATATTTACAATTATTATTAAATCAATACACATGATGATGCTTTTTTTAACAAAACAAAAATAATAAAACACTAATTATTACAAAAAAAAAATCCAAAATCACGAAGAATATTCATTTATGGACAAATTTTGAAGAGTTTTAGCATTTATCATTCCTTTAGACTAAAGCAAGTTAATTTTATTTAGATGACCCTCTAACACTCGTCTACTATTTTTGCAATAATTTTAAAACGAAAAGAGATATCGACCTCCGGTTTTCAAATTTATTTGTCTTAAATAATGATCTATCAAACAGAGCAAAAAAATCTATAGGGTTGCATTTAAATTTTATAAGAAATCGGAACGAGTATGACATTTTTTTGAATAGCGCCCCCTATCTTTAAGCATGCGAATTAATTTTTACATTGTTTATAAGAAAATTAAATCGGATTAAAGAGTCCTTTAAAATGAGCCATCGTTTGTTAAATTCGGTTAAGGCAAACCCAAGTTAAAGCATTTTAAAAATTTTAAACTGTTGACCATCACCCTGCAGTTGCCATGGTAATTAGAGAAAAATTGTTTAAACAAAATTTGTAGAGAATTGAACATAGATTCTAAACAGTGTATTTCCGACCTACATTGTATCTGAGATATTTGGAGCATTTTGCGTTTTATTGTAACATCATAGCAAATGCGCCCTCTTGCGGTTAAGTTATGAACTTAAAAATATTTTTAATCAAATTCTTTTGGCCACTTTTCTTAATACATTTTTTACCCCAGAACCGTAGCATGGATAGCTTTCGAGATACAGCCGCTCCGTGGCCTTAACTGATCACGCTGTATAGACCTCCTCAAGGTCGCGTAAAACAATTCTTAGATGTCTTGTAGATATACTGCGTTTTGTTCAGAACAAATATTATAGACACCAAATATGTGTGTGCGGAGATTTTAATATTGATCTCTTGGAGAATACAATCAATACTAAATTGTTTTTGGATCTTCTGAATAGTTTCAATTTAAACCAAACCATATTTGGTCCTACTAGAGTAACACCTTTTTCCCTCCCTTGGATAATATATTTGTGAATATTGATACAGTGTGGCTCAGTTAATTGAGGTTTGCCTCACTGGGGTTCTATCGATAAATGAGTCTATATCTCTCCAAAAACGAATATTCTCCGAAGCTAAAATGTGTCAATTTAGAAATGAACTGAGCTCACTCAACTGGAGCAATGTTCTTTCATTACAGCATGCTGATCAAGCCTATGAGCTCTTCATAGGTCAATTCCTGCAGCTATTCGAGTTGTGCTTTCATGGATAACAAAGGGGATAAAAATTTCCTCTCAAAACAAGCGAATGCTTGCATATTAGCTATATGAGAAGTATGTTAAATGGTGAAATTTCCTTTGAGCACTATAAAAGGTATTCAAGTATCTTAAAGAGCGTTGTAAACAAGGCTAAAAAATTGTCAAATATTGAGAAACTTGTGCAATCAAAAAATCCTGGCCAGACAATCTGGAATCTAGTGAAGAACTATACAAATGTAAAGAAAACTAAAAATCAATCTGCTTTAAAAAACCTTGCTTCCGGAAATAAAACTAAAAATGAAGTTCTTGATAATATTAATAATTATTACATCAATGCTTGTCCAGTTCTCAATGTTGAAAATGGGCATGCTCTTAATTACGTTCAAAACTTTAGTAAACCAATTTTTTTTTAAATCCGACTAACTCCTATAACATTAAAAATATCATAAAGCACATTAAAAACAAAAAATCTATTGGTTCAGATGAAATCCCTGTCTCTCTGGTAAAGTACTGCTCAAATGAGCTTGCTCCAATTTTATCATATTTAATAAATCTAACTTTGAATTCAGGTATTTTTCCAACAAAATTAAAATTAGCATTGGTTAAACCAATTTACAAAAAAGGTGATAATGCAAAAATAAAAAATTATAGACCTGTTGCTCTTCTTAATAATTTCAGTAAGATCTATGAAAAAGTAACAAATGAACGACTTGTTCAATTTCTTGAATCAAATAATATTTTTTCAAATGTTCAGAACGATTTTCGTAGGGAAAAATCTACCAGTCGTGCAACTTATCAAGCCTTGACAAAAATATTCGAATCATTAAACAGCAACCAGCAAACCTTGGCAATGTGTATTGATCTATCAAAAGCATTTGATAGTGTCAGTCACAGAGTACTTTTGTTTAAACTTGAACAGTATGGTATAAGAGGTGTAGCACTGAAGCTCATCAGATCATATCTCCACAATAGGGAGCAGTGTGTGATTGACATATCCAACAAAGGGGAGCGTATAGCCTCAAACTGGCAGCTCATTAAACAGGGTGTACCCCAGGGGTTTCTTTTGGGGCCGCTTCTAAATATAATTTGTACCAATGAGCTACCACAACTGATAAACCACCATATGGTACAGTTTACAGATGACACCTCAGTAGTTTTCTCACTACAAAGGGATTTGGATCCAAATACCGTAATCTTTGAAACACTAGCCACCCAGGAAAGCTGGTTCGCTGCCAGCAACCTTATTATGAACGTAAGCAAAACGCAGCTCATTCAGTTCGGTTACTCCACCACTAAAGATCAGCATATTTTCCAGAATGAACACCATACAATCCAAGAGGCAAGTTGGCATTGTTATTAAGGGTTTGGCTGGATTCTCGCTTGGACTGGAGAGTTCATGTTGATAGTCTGGTCCAATCCATTGGTAGGTATTCTTATGCACTTAAGGTACTGGCACAAAACATAACAGTGCATGCAGCAATCATAGCCTATCATGCATATGTACACTCCCGTATCAGATATGGGATCATGTTTTGGGGGAACTGCAGTAAGGCGAGTCAAATACTGATATTGCAACAGCGCTGTTTACGAAATGTTTTCAACCTAAGACAATTATTTAAAGATCTGGGTATAATGACAGTGCCTTCAATTTTCATTTTCGAAGCTGCATTGTTTGTAAAGAATAATAACGACCTGTTTGGTGAGGAAATTAGCGATCATTCCTACTCTACAAGGAACAAATCGGATTTAATTGGTTCTCGAGCCAATTTTTCTTATATTCAAAAAAATGTCAACTGGGTGGTGATAAAAATATTTAATAAAATTCCTCTGAGAATCCGAAACTACACGTCAAGCAAATTTAAGGCAGAGTTTAAGAAAATATTAATTCAAAAAGCGTACTATGCAGTGGAAGAATATCTCAGCGACAATCTCAGCTAGGTTGGGACAGTAGTTGTAAATGTCATAATTTTAAATGTCAATGTCATTTAAGTAGAATAAAACACAAAAACAAATCTCCAAATCTACAGTATCTTTATAAAGATACTGTAGATTTGGAGATTTGTTTTTGTGTTTTATTCTACTTAAACAAAGTCAGTATCTTAGAGAAATATGGATGATTTCTTTGATTCAATGTCATTTTTTTTCTATTTTATTTAATGTCTTGTTGTGCAGTACTACTAGTATTAACTACGGTTATATGTGTTGTTAGGGACTCAAGTTAAATTGTAATGTATATACTTTTAATATTTTTTTAATCTCGATTTTTATTCTCCTAATTAACTTAGATTTTTTTATACCAAGACACGTTCCACACCTAAAGGTAAATATATTATAATTGTGATATAATATAATGGAACTAATAAAGGCTTTTGAATTTTTGATAGGGGAACACATTGTACAAATATTTTATTTAAAATGTCATAAAATTCAGCCCCGTCAACATCCATACACTCCTCACACACTGTTTGCCACTCTTGAACACAAAATATATTATACATAAGATTCATATTCACTTTTTAAAAATTAAATTTAGTATTTTCTGTTTGTTCACACTGATACTGATAATTACAACTTATTTCTAGGGGAGGATGGTACTGATCAATGGGTAATATAGGGTCATCACCAATATCCACCTTACAACTCTCTAAGCAGGGACTAACGACAACTAAATCTCATAAAACATTATGTACATTCCTTATATTGTTAATATGGGTAAAATTAGTAAAACTCAAGAAGTTTTTAAACTCGGAAACACACTCAGTCTAAACATTTAACACATATTCACGTAGATTAAAATCACCTAATATTACATAGCCAAAATCCAAGAGTTTTCTATACAGTCATAAAATCTCCTATACAAATCTGAATTACAACCAGGTGTGAAATAAACCACAATTACATAAAAGGTTTGTTCCAACTGACCATGAAAACCGTACATGGGACGGTAATTTCCAGTAGCATAATTCGTTTGTCAACATGACAGGTTATTTATCGCCTTCAAAAGTGATATTGACAACTAGAAATGACGGTCCATCGTACGGTTTTCTAGTTGGTTGGAACAAGCCTAAATTGTCTATTTTTTTTGACTAGATTAACTTTTATACACCGAGCTTGAATTTGGAATTGGAAAATTTTCGAAGAGGTCGATGATGGTCTGAAAGGTGAGATAAACGATGTTCAGTTGAAAACATGGAAAATAATTATTAAAGATAATAAGGAAAACAGAATCATCGTAGTAGATAACTCCATTAAAGATTTGTTAATGTCGGAGGAAACGTTACAAGAAGATATTTTTACTACTGAAGTTGTAGATCAGTAAGAAATGCGTGACTTAATTTGGCGTAAAGAAATAATTAAGCATTTTCTTCAGGGTAAAGAAAACCTGCGAGTCTGCAAGAAAAATTTTGAATTTTCCGAAACTTGACCTGCCAACATTTGATGGAAATGTCAAAAATTGGTTGAAGTCTTGGGGTCAGTTCAAGAAAATCCATGATGATCCAAACACTCCCACAAGAATACTCTTGTGACACTCCCATGGAAGATAAGTTCCAGTACGTTCCTCATCTTCAAGCCACTGTGGAAGGTTCACCAGCCAGGAGAATTATGGAGTGTTTTCCACCTTCTGGAACAAGTTCCATGCAAGCCATTGACCAAATGCGGAACAGGTTTGCTAAAGGCGAATTTTTAATCGAAGTATATGTAACATAGTTGCTTAGTCTTGTTCTGAATACTAATCAGTCAAAAGGTATGTCATTATCTTGTTTGTATAATAGGCTGGAAGGCTGGAGACCCAACTCAGGGCATTTGAGTCTTTGGGGGTAGTTGGAGATAAATACGCTGCGATGCTTTTTTCCTCTGCTAGAGTCAGCTTAAACTTCAGATTTAATTAAAATTTGGGAAAGACAGCGGTCTATAAAATATAAAAGCAACGATTTACAGGGATTACTTGAATGAGAGCGCTGAAGAGCGTTTTAATCTTACTCAAACTAGTTTCGGATTTGAAAAAGGTGGTAATTTAGACAATTAAATGTCAAATGTACTGTAGAGTCACTTCATGCAGGGGTTTCTAAGACTAATAAGGGCAGCAATGACATAATATGTGCTTTTTGTGATAAAGGGCATGCCAGTCAAGATTGTATAAAAACACAGAACATGACTCTGAATCAACAAAGGGCTCTTTTGATAAGGAAAAATGGGTGTTTTTCTTGTCTTAAAATAAATCCTTCTTTTAGAAATTACAAACCTACTGTAAAATGTATAATATGTTCTCGTAAACATTTTACTACTAAGTGTCCTGATTTGAATACAATACATATTTTTAAAAAGGGTGTGAATGATGATTGTTCAGCGGTTGAGAATACCATGGTTAATATGACTTCTGAAACTCTTTTGCAAACTGTTATACTAAGATTAGTTTTAGGTAAAAAGGAAAAGGTAATACGTGCTCTTAGATTCGGGATCACAGCGATCCTATGTAAGTGACAAGTGTGTAAAAGAGATGGCATTACATAAAGTAGGTGAGGCGAATATTATTCAAGGTCTTTTTGGGGGTGTTCAAGGTCCAATAAAAATCCTTTAGTATATACGACGTAGGTAGTCCTTAAAAACTTAGAAAAATCTTTTCAGTTAAATGTTTCTGTTTTAAACCATTAAGGCTCATCACCAGGGAGCTGAGTAATCCGTTGTTCTGCACATATAGACGTAGTTTGTCAGAGATTGTGAGTCCTGCATTGTCATTGCATTCGGCACACACAATTTCGTTTATTCCTTGAACCATAAAACCAGGCGATTTAACTATGCACTGGCAGTGAAAGGATTTCATACATTTAACACATTTTTACACTTTTTGAACTTTTTCTTTCACAAATATTGCAGAAAACGTCGTTATTTTGATCACGTATTGATAAAGCACTTTCATCTTCCGCCATCTTGGAAAAACTTCCAAGATATCGTTTTAGAAATCTAACGGGACTATAAGCTGATCCATTTGGAACCCAGCCCCTCATCACTGAAAAAGTTTGAAATTTTAGAGCATTTCGAAAAAGGGAGTAAAAGTCTTTTGGACGAGCCAAAGAAGCCCTGAAGCGATGGAAAAGGCATTTAGAACTTCAAGACAGAAGTTAAGTACTTGAAGAGGCCTTGTCAAGCGGTCACCTACCAACAATTCTACGAGGCCTTCAACTGTTGTACGTGTCCTGCAGCAACCCCCTCGAAACTCACCAGAAGGATCAAAGGCCATTTATCACTAGTTCGTAAACTATAGAATATTTAGAATAGATTTCTGCAACATAAATGGCCTAAATACAAACATTAATTCGGTACACCAACATCTACAAACAAATATACTACACATATTAGCCCTTACAGAAACACAAGTATGTTCTACAATGACAACGGTAAGCTAAATACATGCTATAAGGTCCTCTCCAGTATTCTGCGGGAGAGAATTGAACCATATACGGAGAAGATAGTCGGGGTCTACCAGTGCGGGCTTAGACCTAAAAGGTCCACTATAGATCAAATTTTCACCATTAGACAAATAATGGAGAAATGCTGGGAATTTGACAGAGAACTCCACCAGATGTTCATTGATTTCAAACAGGCATTCAACAGAATATGTAGAGCAAAGTTGTGGAAAGCAATGCAAGAACTGGGCTTACCAAAAAAGCTGATTTCCCTGGTAAAGGTATGTACAGAGGATACAAGATGCAAGATAATGATGGGGCAGAGCTACTCTGATTTATTTGATATCAACAATGGACTTGAGCAGAGCGACTCGCTTTCACCCCAACTCTTCAACATAGCCCTAGAATATTCGCATAGAAAAGCCAAGATTGAGACACCAACGGCTATATTCCACCAGGAGGGACTCAACCTACTACTGGCCCTCGCAGATGATGTGGACATAATTGGCAACAGCAGGATTAATCTTAAAGACGCCTTTCTAAGGTTCGAAAAGGAAGCAGAAACATTAGGCCTCAAAATAAATGAGGACAATACCTCAGAAGGAATGTTCGTAACAGAGACAGAATAGGGCAAAACTTCTCGATGGAAGACTACAATTTCGAGCGGGCAAGACAATTTAAATATCTAGGCACGAACAAAAGTGAAAATAACGACATCACAGAGGAAATAAATATCAGGATATAAGCCGGAAACAGATTAATGAAATCAAGGGAACTTACCAGAAAAACCAAATTACACATATACAGTACAATCATAAAACCTATAGTAATATATGGTTGCGAGACCTGGACACTAACCGCTGCAAACGATGATCGACTCAAGATCTTCGAAAAACGAGTGCTGAGGAGAATATTTGGTCCAACTAGAAAAGAAACAACAGGAATATACTGTATAAGAACCAACCAAGAACTCAAAGAACTGTATGCGGGTGGTAACATACTTGGCTTTAAGCCATAAAGGTGTAGGTGGCTAATTAACTGTATAATTGACCACAAGCAAATTAAGTGGACTGTATTAAGATAAGGTGGTGGCGGTTTCAGACATACTTTGCGAATTGAAACTCGGTAGGTAGGTTAACTCACTACTTTAATAATGCAATTGTAACTTGAATATACAAGAAAATATATACATAATTTATACAATGTCTACACTACTTGATGCATTCAATCTTTCACACATTAAATACTATATACAAAATGGTGCTTAATTCAAAAATCTACTAAAAAGTCTTGATTTGTTAATTTAAAATGAAACCTTTGTCTTGAAAATTTCAACTTTCCTTTCACTCTACAAAATACCTTGATATTCTATTTTCTCTCCTGTTGTCGTATCCAGGGGTAGCCTATTAAACTTTAACTATTGGATTCCTGTATTAGCTTTGCTGGAATTTGGAATGGATTACCATTGCTGCCAGGTTGCAGGCGCCATTTTTACTGATTCTCTTCAATCTACAAGGGAACAGAGACACTACGTCGTTTCTGTTTTCAGGAATTGCGTTAAAAACGCCTAAACAAGGTCTTTGTCCAACGTGGACAAAGATAACAGAGGTACATTAAATATTCTCTAATATTTGTGCGTACAATCGGAAAAATTATCAAAAAGGGTGTGTGTCATTTTGGCGCGAAAACGGGAACAGAACTTTTGCTGTTGTTCGAGTGAAAGTCTAAACTGCACTTTTAGAGGCTACAGAGCGGTGACTGGACCGATCTACTATACGAAAATAACTAACAAAATGAGCGAAACACTAATCAGTTGCCTTAAACAGGGCTAGATATTTCTCGGCGCGAAAATCTAGGAGAGTTGTGACGAGACAGATCCTACGAGGTTGTGTGTTTTCTAAGCACTAAAAAAAAACTAATTTCTTCTTCCAGCTGGCTGTCTGGCGCCAAGAACGAATAAAAAGTGGGGGTTGGCGCTTTACCGAATTCGTTTGAGATTGAAAGGGTAGAAACTGTTTTCTTTCTTTATTTGACACATCTATCGTTCACACAATACTGACGGAGACAAAGATACATTAACTTTCAGAACGATGTGTTTGACGAAATGTTAGATTGCTTAGCCGGGATATAAGCGTGGGCGAGCCCATTATCGCATTTGAGAGGGTAGAAAAATGCTCCTTCTCTCTTCGACATATTGTTGTCCAAACAACAGTGACTGAGACCAGGATATTGTTACGTTTTTCCCGTGGGTTCTTAACAGAATTACAACTTTGCTATTTTCAACTAATACCTTCTTTATTCACTACCACTGAAATTTGTAGCTATATACCCAAAGTAAATGTCAAAAATTCATAGAAAATTTGAGAAAAAAGAATATAGTTGTATCTGTTTAGAAAATATTGAATTTGAAATAAATTTACTGATTGGAGCAGTTTTTTTGGGAAAAATTTTGACCGGATATATAGAAAAAATTAATAACAATATTTTTGCCATTGAAACTCGCTTGGGGTGGTCAATTATGGGACAACAAAGTTGTAATTTTCAAAATTTTATAGTTTTTAATTATTTTTCTAACTGTACAATAAGTGATTTGTGGGATTTAGATGTTTTGGGTATTAGGGTATCGGCAGAAACAAAATGCAAAGAAGTTTTAGATATTGAAACTTAATGAAAACACAAATTTAAATAATAATAGGTATGAAGTGTGCTTATCGTGGGTGCAAGGGCGACCAAGTATTATGTCCAATTACAATTTGGCAGCCAAAAGATTATTTTCAACCACGAGAAAGTTGTTGAGATTTGGCAAGTTTTTAGACTAGGACCAGGTGTTTAAAGACTGGAAAGGACAGGACATCATTGAGGAGGAAATAGAAGATAATATCGATAAGAATGTACATTACCTAGCTCACCATGCTGTCATCAAAGAGTCCAGTGCTACGACGAGAATTAGACTAGTTTTCGATGGTTCGGCCAAGGATATTAATTGTAATAGTTTATTGAAGAAGGGTCCACATTTGATTGAGCTGATAACACATCTTATAGTGCAGTTCAGAATAAATAAAATTGGGGTTACAGCTAATATCGCAAAGGCTTTTCTTCAAATCAGCGTGACGGAAAGAGACCGCAATCATTTGAGATTCTTATGGTGGAAAGATTTTCCTCAAAGAATTTTTAAAATATACAGGCATTGTGGGTAGTTTTCGGTCTTACACCAAGTCCATGTTTATTAGCAGCCTAATTAAATGTGCATCTTAATAAATCTAAAGAGCAATATCCAGACCCAGACACTGCAGCTAATATTTTGAGATTCTTTTACGTAGGTGGATAATTGTGTTGTCAGTGTTAAAAATTAAGCAGAATTAGTTAAATTTATAAATAATGAATCTAAAGAAATCTTGAAAAAAAGCAAATTTTTATTTGAGGGATTGGATTTATAATATGTCAAATTCAGTAGATTTAACAGAAAATCAAAATATTCAGAGTACTTCTATACTGGGGATGATGTGGAATCGATGTTCTGATAATTTGTTTTGTGACACCACTAGCATAGGTAGTATTGAAGAAATTCCTAAAACGTACTTTCTGTCACCAAAAGCTTTTTGATTCCATAGGTTGGACAGTTTCTGTCGCCATTCTTCCAAAACTTTTATTGCAAAAGGCTTGGAAGTTACGACTTACATGGGATCAAAATTTGCCTGATGATTTAAGAAAATCTTTTGAAATCTGGCTAAGCAATATAAAGTTTATCGATCTTTGTCAAATTCCAAGACACTTAAC
>MU194846.1:0-15434 GCA_016904865.1 Pissodes strobi | reverse complement strand
GATTTTTAAAAACCAAGCATCTTTGGGATCGTATTAACATAATGCATTCAAAATAGTATATTAAGATACTAGTTTTAAAAGACCATATTTTTTCGCACGAGCACAAAATTAGAAAACGACCCGCTTGCGGGGAGTTTCCTAAGGTGCGAGTGCGCTAAATGTCTTTAAAACGTGTATTTTATACTATTTTTTCTATTTTGTACGTTTTTTAATGAAAAACATTAATTTATTCAAGTCTCGATCAAAAGTTGGACGGCGATCTCATCACTTTTGACCGCAGGGGCGGCTTCTCAATAAGTGCGCCCGTGCGCGCGCACTGCCTTCGAAAGTAAACGGAAAAATAATATAATTTGCGAATTTACATATTTTTGAATCTCCACTGGCCGCAAAATACATTATTTATAAGAGCGAAATCGAGGCACGACGGCGACGATCAAAACGCAGAGCGTTCAACGGCGGCCTCCGTCGGTAACCACAACTAGTCTAAATCTGCCGTGCGCTAGTGTTCGGCGCTCTTGTTAAATGCATTTTCGTCGTGCAAAACGGTCGGGAATGTTCGTAAAATCACGAGAAGTCAAGGCTCATCCGTGCGCTATTTAGATCCGCACTTTGTAGCTTAATTTACTTATAATTTGCAATTCTTGTGTATATAGTATGGTGTCACAAGCTGATTTTTTCAGGGATGAAAGTACATGATAAGATAACCCTTATTCCGGAGGTAATACAAAATTAGACTCCACAAAAGGACACTATCATCAAAAATCGAGATATTGGTACCATCGTATAGAGGCAAAAATACTTATTTTTTGGTCCAATGCACAATAAGGTCTTTGTAGGAAGTATTTTTTGATAATTATTCAAAAAAAATAATTTGCATTAGCCCATATTATGGCCGAAAAAAAATTTAAATGTAAATATCTCGGTTTCAACCGTGCAAAAATTTAATTAAAAAATAGTTATTTTTAAATATAACACTCAATTAACAAAAAGGGAAGGCCTAAATGAAAAAAAAAATATTCTTTATAAAAGTTTCGCTTATGTCTTGACAAGGTAATAGAGCGAATCCCATATTTTTTGCTTATAAACTAACAATGGTATAACAATAAATAATGAGAGACGTCATGGGTTTACGCCCTAATTAAATATGTCCAGCCTCTTCGTCTTCAAGCTACGGCTGATGCAACACATTTATTATAGGTCCTGAAAAATTCAGCTTGTGTGGAAAAAGTGGGAGGTAAATCGTTTTTAGGGCGAATATTACATACTATTATTATATAAGTAATTATTCTGTATTATACTTCAGTCGAGCCGTGAATTTATTTTTGTTTTGTTCGGTTCGTTGACGCTTGTTAATTAGCTGCATATAAACTCGTGAGTTTAGTGTACGTAATATTGTTTAGTGTTTTATATTTTTATTTATATACTATTATCCTACTGTCATGGCTAGTAGTTCGGGTTCTGACAATTGCTGTGGGGGCATAAATTCAGTTGACAATATTATTAAAAATAACTTTTCTCTATTGGATCTGAATAAAAAGATTGAAATAAAGAGGTTAGGGCGACCGATGCCGGTTTTAAAATTAGACCAAACATGTGCCAAGAAAAAGAATGGTCGGTCTTTCACCAGATATTTTAACCCCCGAAATCTTGTGGCGAAAGGAATTTCACTTTAAAGCTAGGAAACGGCAAAGTCGAAGGGCTAATCATCGACAAAAAGATGTTCAATAACACTTTTTTGCCATCAAACCGATATATTTTTTAACGTTTTCGAACTTCTCCTGATTTTTTTTGAACTTTATTGATTTGTAATTACAATAAACCGTTTTAATGGTATACCCTTCTGGAATCGATAAGTACCTACTTATTAATTTCTTTTAGTGTGCAACAATTACCATTCAAGAGGGCGCCGAATTCATTTTTTAAACGATTTTAACGAGTTTTGGGTAAAAAATGGGCGTGGCACCCCCAAAACTTTCCGCCTTCGGCGTGTAAGCCTCCGGCCGCCCCTGCAGCGGGCATCCCCCTATTCGTACGAAAAAACCTACTTAAATTGCGCACTACCTATTTAAAACATCACGAGCCGCCACTGCTTGACGTCTGTATTATTAGGAATCCCATTCAAAACGGTGTCGAAATTTTTGCTAGTGAGCCGTGACATTGAGGCCCGGTTGTACCAACATTCGTTCATCGCTAGTTCAAATGAACCGCAGACACTGAACTATATACATGGAATAACAATACCCCTTCTTCTTTACTGAAAAAGTGGCAAAATTACGAGCAATAAAGTTAACAAAAATCACAGTTCAGACGTGACGTCTTGGGCTTTGGCTCTTTATATGAAATTAAGTAAATGACGAAGAAAGAATAATAACCGATGACGCGTACTCGATCAGTATGAAACTTCGGCACTGCGTGTATGTGCGTCCTTTTTTAATGCACAAGCACCAATATATTCGTGTGTTTTTGTGCCGCACTTTTATATTTTGAATCAGTTATTGACGACGAAACGTTTAAGAAACGTGGAACGTCTAGCTTGCACTAGTTCAGTGGGACAGGGCAGTAATTGCTGTTTGCGACGTTTGTTTGCGTTTGCTATAATTATTGGCATTTTAAGATCCTTTACAGGCGTAGCCGACTATATCAAAATCGGCCTCTCCTATTGGTCGATCCGCATGACCCTCCGCTCGCTACGGGGGCTCAAGAAAAGGAAACTAACCAGGTGCTAACCCAATCTAACCCAAAACATACCCAAAATCAAGAAAAAAAGCCGTTTAGGAACATAATCTTAAAAAAAAATAAAAAAAAGCAACGTGTTTTCCAGATGAGACTCAACGATCTAAACCTCTACACCACTTGAGCTCTTGCGAGGTACTGATTGCATCACGAAGACATATTGTAATAATACGAGATGGATCGACCAATAGGAGAGGCCGATTTTGATATAGTCGGCTACGCCTGTAAAGGATCTGTAAATGCTAATTATTGCCATTTTTGTATATCCGTATTCGTTTGTGTTTCGGTTTCGTTTGGAAATTGGAAAGTTTTATAGTTAAGATAGTTTGTCGTTTAGTAATTGCTGTTTGCATTTGCTGTAATTGTCATTTTTGTATATTCGTATTCGTTTGGGTTTCGTTTGGAAAGTTTTATAGTTAAGATAGTTTAGGTATAATGTCTAAATGTAGAGTTTTGTTTTGCCGTAATTACGGCATAAAACATGCTGCTGGTGTTGGTTATTTTCGGTAAGTAAAGTTTATTTAATATTGTATTTTGTAGTCCGTGATAATCTATTCTTTTCACATACTATCAAACTTTTTTGCTCTTTCCTTCAAACCACTACCCTCTAACTATTCAATTTTAACGAATATTTTGCCACTTTATTTTAGAGTACTTAACTAGGAATCTGCTTTCCATTTTCGCCAACAATTTTTGTAAAGTTAACCACAACAAACTATTCTCAAGCCATACTGTGGTTAGGAGTAGAAAAATGCGCCTATAGGTACCTAGTACTCAACCTAGTTTCATTTCACTCTGTTACAACGTTACATGAGTACTTGGTAAAAGGTTCTTACTCGAGTAGGATTTGGGTTCAAGTAAAATTTTTTAATACCTACCTAACCTACACCCTAAGTCAACTTAGTATCACTGGGGTGCAGACACCTATAGAGGTTGCTGAATACTTTAAAGTAGTTTCAGAGAAAGCACTTAAAACCACTAAAAGCAAATATTTGGGTACCTACTTTAAAATTTGCCTAATAAGTAATGCATACAATTCTACTTAATTTCTGCATTTTCAATTATTTTTCTTCTCAAAAAATTAAGGCTCGAGTTAACCTGTTTTTTTTTGTATTGAGATACCTTGTATATTGTATATTCCTCCGGAGGGATGTTGGAGGGGGTGTCTCACTCTGATTGGCTAGACGCTCTAGGCATCGATTCAGAAAGTAGAATAAAACATTTTGTGATGTGTAGTGATCATTTTTTAAAAGAAGATATTACAATCTCACCTCGAGGGAAAATGATCTTGAAGCCAGGTGCAATTCCTAAAATTAATCTGCCACCATATGTGGATGCAAGGGAAGAAAAAGCTAACAACAAAGTTAGTATTATTCCAATACATATTTTTATAGTACTAACAAAAAAGATTGTTAATTTTTAACTATGTTACAGTTTGGTAGTGGATGAACCTCAGGATGACCCAACTGAACAAATGCTTATAGACGAACCCCTCCAGGGACCGTCCCAGGATCATGATTTATTGGAGATACCTTCAAATATTCTAGGAGAGCCTGCCCTTGAACTCGAAATTGGTACCCGTACTCTTTCAAGTATTAGGTAATAATTTTCATATACTTTATTATTAATATTATTATCTTGTATAATAAAAGTTCTCCATTCTTCCGGTTTTCTGTCACAGATAATGATTCCTAAACAAAAATATGAAAAAGAAAGTTTTATACTCAGTTTCATCTTTTTTCCATTTATTTGGTTTTTAATATTCATGTTAATTTTTTGATTATTTTTTTAAAATTAATATCTGTGGCAAAAAACGAAAAAATGGAATACTTTTAAATGTTCATAGGCTACAAACAATTCAACATATTCACTGCCCAAAGGCTCGTTGAACAGCCTGTAGAGCATTGTTTTCAAAATATTGTTCATTATTGATTTCAAAAAGCACTGAAATAACAGTAAGTTGATATTGTTTTATTTTCAAACACTTAGTAAGTTAATTTGGCACAAATTAGACAAAAATAAGATTTGGAAAAAATTCTATGCCCTATTGTTAGTATGTATTTTGACTTAGTAAGATTCACTGCATTGATCTACATTATTATTAGTTCCAGTACAATAACCGTATCTTCTGACATGGCACATACACTATGGGATGGACAGAACCTGTATAGATTACTATGTGTCCTTCAAATCTGCTGCCTTATTATATAACAAGGACCTTGGAAATTTTTTTCTGAAGATCTAAAACCTCAGGGTCCATTAAAGAGAAAATTGGTCGACATATGGGGATCCTTCAGTTCTGTGGACAGTACTGGTCTTAAAGGATCACAAAAAAAAGAAGGAAACATCTTAGAGAAGATCACTCCTACTGGTAAGCTATTAAAACAAAAACAATGATAAATTTGTTTTTGATATAATCATTATGTCATCAAATCCATCTGTATCATTTGCCAGTACCTAAGATTAAAACCCAATTTATTATTACTGTTTGTTATGTTAGTCAACATTTTTTTTGAGATGACCGACACAAACTTTTTGGCTTTTTTATGATCCTATGGTCTTATAAAAAATTACATCAGACTGCTTACCCAAGTAGCAATTTAAATGCTAGTTAGATTTATATCAGCTTTAAAATAGTTTTAAAATGGTCCGTAGAAGTACTGGGGTTTTATGAACACCTTCAAACATGCTAACAGATCTTAAAGTCCATTTATTCTTAAAAATTTATTTTAAAGCGGCCTTGGCAGCAATAATATTAAGTGTCCATGGACTTGAGACCGGGTACTCATGTGTTAGCTTTGACGAGGCTTTTGTGTTATCAATCTTAAAACTTGTTGATCTTCTGGAGGGTTTAAAGTCTGTTTAGTTGTAATACTAGCTTTAAGTTGGATTTAAAACATAATATTCTTGAAGCACTTCATAAAACTTGCAGTTTTATATAAGATAACAATAAAGCTCAAGTCTTAGACTGGCTACTTAAAAGACTGTATTAGAATTACTGGGAACATATATTGTGTTACAACTGTGCCGGCAACGTCGCCTGATAAAACGTAGGAACAGTCAACTAGCTAAGAAACCGATGAGTCGACCCTTCTTACCTTTTTTGCGATCAAAAATACCTAGGATAAGAAGTATTATATTATTATGTAAGCTGTGGTATTGGGATACGGAATAAATCGGGAGAATAAAGTTAGTTTTGTCGGAGAGCTGTCGATTTATTTTTCATCTGAATAATATTAGAGTAATATTTCAGAAGTTGGGATAGAAAGCACGCGTAATTATTAGTAGTTGTGACTGTTGTGTTACGATCGTTTTTGTTGGGCTATTTGGATATTTCTTTTTAAATTATTATTATGAGCATTTAATAAACATTTTGTTATTGATTTCGATTACATAATTGCCAGTGGCGGATTTCCCGTAAGGCCCGGTAGGCCCGGGCCTAGGGCGGCCAGATTTAGGGGCGGCGTCAATCGTGTCAAAAATAGTGTATTACGTACCTAGGCCAGTAAAGTAAAAAATGTCTCAGATCACATGTAATGGTCGGCCGAAGCAAAGCTGAGGTCAACAAACATGTTATCTGAGGCTTTCTTATTTACTGGCCAAGGTGTGTATACTATATAAAAGTTGGCAATAAAGTAATTTCATTATGTAGTCTATATCGTGGATGCTGAGAAAGGGGCGGCTGATAGCTTGGGGCCTAGGGCGGCCGAGACTGCAAATCCGCCACTGATAATTGCCATAAAACAATATGAGTGGCCCAAGTGATTGGAGTACTGATAGTGAGGCAGGACGTTATGTGATTGCTCCGAATAAAAAACGCAAGTTAGAAAAAACTGTGAGTTTATCTGAAGTAGACAGATTGGTGTCTGAAAAGGTTAGTGAGATATTAAAACAAAATATTGGTTTATCAGACAACACCAACTTGCACAAATATGCCGGAAAGCAGATTTAGTGTCGCCGTTTGATCCGGAAAATTCAGAAATTACAGCTATGACATGGTTGCATAAAATTGAGCAAATTGGTTCAATAAATAGCTGGAATGATGAAACTAAATCATTTTGCATGCAGTCGCATCTTGCTGGGTTGGCTAAAGTATGGTACAATGATTTAGCCAATTATGACTTGTCCTGGGATGAATGGAAACTGGCCGTTGTCCGCGCTTTTCCCTCGCATACAGATTATGTTGATTTGCTGAAACAAATGTTAAGTAGACAAAAAGCAGATGATGAGACCATGATGCATTATTTTTATTCGAAAAATATGTTAGTAAAAAATTGCGGATTAAATGGAACCAACGCTGTTTCATGAATTATCGACGGATTACCTGCTGAGCTCAAATCGAATGCAAAGGCCGGAAATTACCAAACTCCGGACGATTTATTCTATGGCTTTTTAAGTAAAGTGGGTAGCTTTGGTACGCATCTCAGAAGAAAATTGGAGCAAGACAACAATGAAGGTGAACTAAGTTTTTCACAGCCAATACGATGTATTCTGTGCAAAAGGGTTGGACATAAAGCTAGACAGTGTGTGTTGAAAGAGACATATGCATTTCCGGGCTCCGCAAGACAACAATCCGGAATTCAGTGTTCAATCTGCGGAAAGGGAGGCCATTTACAACAGGACTGCTGGGCAATGACAAAAGCCAAGTGTTCGAAATGCGGAAAAATTGGACATAGAGAGCAGGAATGTTGGACAACATCCAGAACATCCACACGCTGCACAATTTGTGGGAAAATTGGGCATGCTACCGACAAATGCTGGTCAAAGGAGAAGGGCAAAGTCAAGGATGTTAAACTATTGCAAGGGCAAGTACCAAATATGTTTTATAAAGTAGTTGCAAGTATTAATGGTCAAAATTTTAAGGGATACATAATAACAGGTAGCCAAGCAAATGTCGCTCCCATTTCAGTTGCGAAAAAACCAAATTTAGATTTAAATTCTAGTGATTTAGATATTAGAGGCTCTGGCAATTCCCTTATTATGCCTAAGGGATGTAAAGAAGTACATATTGTTATTCAAGGTATATCTATACCAACATTACTTTTATTTGTAGACATTAAGATGAATGATTATGACATAAGTATTAATAATTATGACATAATTATTGTCCAAGCTGTCATAAATAGTAACGAAGTAGTACTTACAATTTTAGGAACCTCAGTAGAGATAAAGCCAAATAAGAAGGACACCTGTTTTCAAAATAATGTAGAGAAAGTACCCCCTTAGAATTTATGCACACACATACCTAGTTTAAGCTCCAAGCGAATTTTAATTTAGTTAGAAAAAAAAGATAAAAGGAATAACTTAATAGGTACTATTGTGGTAACGAAGGTCACAACTACTATGGTAACTAAGGTCATAGTAGCTAAAAAAAGGATAGGCTAAATAAAGAAAAAAGGACAGAGAAATATAAATATTAGTGTGTGGTAACAATGGTCACACAGAAGAACGAATAAAGTCCTACAATATTGTCCAAAATGTGGTAACTATGGTCACATAATATGCAATAAAGTTTAAAAACATATTTATTGTATGTGGTAACTATGGTCACATAATATGTAATAAAGTTTAAAAACATTTATTTTATGTGGTAACAAAGGTCACACTGGACATTATTATTGTATGTCGTAATTATGGTCACATGTAATAAATTTTATGAATATATAAATAAGTACCGAAAAAAAAGGAAAAAAAATAAAAAAAAATATATAACAATTATAAGTTGTTACGTTACTGCATCTCAACCAATTTGCAGGGTCAGAAGCCACTGCAAAAGCGATGGTTACTACACCACTGACGGGGCCGCCAGCTGGTCAGGAAGGCCGAATGTTACAACTGTGCCGGCAACGTCGCCTGATAAAACGTAGGAACAGTCAACTAGCTAAGAAGCCGATGAGTCGACCCTTCTTACCTTTTTTGCGATCAAAAATACCTAGGATAAGAAGTATTATATTATTATGTAAGCTGTGGTATTGGGATACGGAATAAATCGGGAGAATAAAGTTAGTTTTGTCGGAGAGCTGTCGATTTATTTTTCATCTGAATAATATTAGAGTAATATTTGCTTCATAAGGGCCATGTAATCTTTACAAAATCCTATTGAACTTTTCTATTGCTTTCTTAAACCATTACTTTTTTACTTGCAGTTTTATACAATAAAGCTCAGGTCTTAGACTGGCTACTTAAAAGACTGTATTAGGATTACTGGGAACATATATTGCTTCATAAGGGCCAGGTAATCTTTACAAAATCCTATTGAACTTTTCTATTGCTTTCTTAAACCATTACTTTTTTACCCCCACCACCTAGAATATTTTTAAAACGGCCATCTTGTCCTTCAGACTATCTGTCGTGATTCAGTAGCGGTGTTCAATATAATTTCCTAAAAAATTGCAAATATTTCACATAAATACAAGTTAAAAAAGTGGTAATTTAAAAAAGTAAAGTTGCAATCTTTAAAGATAATAAATGAAAATGCAGATCAACATAAAACTGACAAAGTTTGAAGTTATGATGATTTAATTGGGCGCGGAAAACTTGATCGCAGCGACTAGAACACACCGTGATAAGGCCAAGCACTTTTATGAGCAGGCAACCTTGGTCAAGACTAAGAAGCTTTACTCTTAGGAAGAGTTAAGAGTAAACAGAATAATTACAGTAAATAAAATGTTATGACAAAGCTAATAGGATTTATGCCTTCTTTCTAAGAATCCTTGAGCTTTAAATGCTAAGCCATATTTTTTTACAAACAACACAGGCCTCCATATTGGAACTATTTTAGCGAGGTAATATTATTCAATAATTTTTTCAAAATTTCGCAGTTCTTCCCTTAAAAATAAAATGATATTATAAGATCAAACGAACTTACCTTAAGTGATGTTCGATCTTAATTATATGAAGGCTTCGTCGAAATAAATAAACAGTGTAGTATCCCGCATTCCATGCATATTGGCCACAAATTTTAAAGCAAACCTAAAAACGCTGATGCACATCCCTCACACCCGTCGCCTGCCTATATTACTAATCAGTCTTTTTAAAGCCATATAAAAATGTTGCAACATGTGTTCATGGGTATTAATATTTATTTTATTTTTATTAGGGAGGGGCTGGGACTTTATTTATTTCGACGAAGCCTTCATATAATTAAGATCGAACATCACTTAAGGTAAGTTCGTTTGATCTTATAATTATACTCGGCTTCGTCTCATAAATAAACAGTGTAGAGGTTTAAAGCTCATGTTACAAATTTCAACATATAGGAAAAAAAAAGATATTATCTATAATATTATTAGAACTTATTGTTATTGTAACAACAAAACTTCCAAAAAAAGAAGAAAAAACTAGTTAACAGGTATAGGTCCCTACCAATAGTATAATTTTTAAACAGAACGTAATACAGATTGGGCAAATTCCTTATTATCTATCACTGGTCTGTTATAAAACCTAGCAAAAGTTTCTGAGTTTTTTGACCAGCCCTCTGCCAATCGAATGGCATCAAAATTTACTCCCGCGCGAGCTGCTGAAGAGGTTGAGGCGTGCCTTGTACTTTGAGGCTTAAAAAGGTTTGTATCCAGCCCGCTTGCCTGTAAGATATTTTTTATCCACCTACTAATCGTTTGGGTGGTAGCTTGATGATGGGGTCTTTTGTAGGTAATAAAAAGGGTTTTACATGAATTTCGTAATTCTTTGGTCTTTTCTAAATATTTAATTAGAGCCCTAGCTACACATATTTGGGGATCCGTATTAAAGAATGGAAGAATAAGAAATGGTTGGGGCTTATTTAAAGCCGAAGTTTTTAATCTATTAACAATTTTAATATCTATTTTATCAGAACGAATTAAAATATTATTAATTTTTATTAAACTTAATGTCTGAATTCGTTGACCAGTAGATAGGGCCAGTAAAACAACCAGTTTTTTGGTTAACATTTCAAGAGAAACTGTATTATTTTCGAGAGATTTTACATAGGTTAGAACAATACTAGGGTCCCAAACATTTTCATATCTCGGCAGCGGTGGTTTTTTAGAAAATATACCTTTAAAGAACCTTTTAATACGGAAATCCGAACCTATTTCGGGGCCTGCTATTTGGCCAATAGCAGCTCTGTAAGAGTTAAGTGTGCCATAGGAGGCGCCCTTATTAAATTGGCTAGTTAAAAAACTCATAACTCTTGTCACTGTTACCTCGAAGGGATTAAATTGGTTAGAAATGCAAAACTGCCACCAATTTTTGAGACCTACCGAATATTGTTTTAGAGTAGATTCTGTTATAGAAGAAATACATATGTCTACAGAGTCTTGAGGAACCTTTCTTCGTATGAGCGCTTTCCGGATAACTTCCCTACAACCAGGGAAAGGCTTTTGGAAAGTGGATGAGGTATTCCGCTAAAAGAAAGTAACATGTTCGTGGGTTCAAAAATTAATGGTTCTGTTATTAATAATGATTTGAACAATGGGTACCATGGTTGAGAGACCCAAAAAGGCACCACTACAATTCCCTCTGCTTTGTCCTTAATAATCTTTTGTAAGACTCTTAGGATTACTGAAAAAGGAGGGAAAGCATAGAAATCAAGATCAGTCCAATTTAGGGTAAAAGCATCGACCTTAAAAGCCTCTGGGTCTTTCAACCATGAAACAAATTTCGAACATTTATTATTTAAGCGACTTGCAAATAAATCAATATTTGGGTTTCCAAATTTATGTATAATATCATCAAATGCATAATCAGCAAGGGTCCATTCAGTTTCTTTATGAATTTGCCTAGACGCTTGATCAGCATAAACATTGTCTTTGGTATTAATGTATGAGGCAAAAATGTAAATATTTCTTTTCTGGCACCTACACCATATTTTTCGAGCTATGTTATTAAGCTTTTGAAATCTAACACTTCCCATCCGGTTTATAACTGATATGGCAGTCGTATTGTCTACCCTGCAAATAATATTACAATTCGAATTCTTTGTTGCCAAACATTTTAGGCCGAAATATACAGCTAATAACTCTAGAATATTAATGTGGTATTTTTTCTCGTCTTCAGACCAAAAACCAAAAGTAGTTCTATTATCACAAACAGCCCCCCATCCGGTTCCCGAGGCATCGGTATAAATTTCAACTTCAAAACTGTCTGTTCGGATTGTATTAAAACCGTTTGGTATTTTGTCTAACCACCAGGTAATATCGGAGTATAATACATCATATCAGCATATATACATGCTTGCATCATAATTATTTCTAGAATTTAACAGAGCAAGATATTTTTCTCTTTCGAAGAGCTTTAAGTACAAAAAACCATATTTAATTGCTGGTGCAGCAGAAACTAAGGTGCCAATAAATTTTGAGAATTCTCGAATTTTACATTGTTTTAATGCCAGAAACCTTGTTAACATCGCAATTATTTTAAAACGTTTTTTATCTGGCAAATATAACCGCATATCAGTTGTATTATAAACAAAACCCAAATATTGACAAATATGACCTGGAATAAGATTACACTTATTATAGTTTATCAAAAAACCCATCTGTTCTAAAAGGCTTATAGTTTCTTTTATATTATCTTCACATTCTACCTGTGACTTTCCTAAAAGTAGTAAGTCATCTAAAAACGCCACAGATAAATAACCCTTCTTTCTAAGCATAGCAAGAATTGGTTTTAAGATTTTTGTAAAGATAAATGGAGCGCAGTTTAGGCCGAAAGGTAGAACATTGTATTCAAACAAGGATCCATTAAATCTAAATCTTAAAAATTTTCTATGGGATTTCTTGATAGGTATATGATAGTAAGCATCTTTTATATCAATACTAGCCATAAAACCGTTAGGTATAAGTAGACGAGAGACCGTTCTATGGTCCTCAATCTTAAAGTGTGAAACATTTATATACTTATTGAGTGATTTTAAATTTATTATTAAACGATAAGATTTATCTGGTTTTGGAACAGTAAAGATAGAAGAAATGAATTGGCCCTAACTTGACTCAACACTTGAAATTGCGCCCTCTTTTGACAGTTTTTGAATTATATCACCTATAATTAACTTTTCACTATGTGATAGTGTTCAAAAACCATTTTTGAACACGTCTTCAAATCTAACGATTTAATTTTCGTACAGTTTAACATTCCACGCCACTGTCCTCGCATACCAAACAATTTAAAACCTTGGCGATATTACTAGCGCCATCTGTTGTAACCACCTTTACTCATTTGGAGCCGGCCGCGCATCCTAAACTAATCTGACCAATCATAGCGTTTCCCGCTAAACCCCGGCGACCAATCACAGCGCATCCTACAGGATAGCCAGTTCACCTAAACTAAAATTCCCTAAAATTCACATCTTTAATATTCAAATTTCATGAAAACTAATCAGCAGATTTCAACCGGATTTGTATTAAAATTCATAATATTAATTTAGACAACCGGTGTTGCTAAGCTTTTACGCAATTTCTCTATATTTATGTTATTTGCCCTTTACTGACGTAATATGAAGTAGTGGGGGTAAACTAACGCGCCAAAAGTCGACAGACGAAGCTTCTCCCGTTTGAGAAATCACTTCTTAACTGGCCCTCGTTTAAGCAAGTCGCGATACCCAAATCGCTCCTCATGGCGCACACAGCCATGGAGGTTTCTCCAATTCTCTAACACTGTACTAATCGTACCCAAGGCAAAAGGCCAAGTAAGTAAGCTCAAACGTTTACAAACCCAATCTCTGAATACTCTCTCGGCTTTATTAAAATATAAAGTCTCCCATAAGTGCTATTCCAATTCACTTAGTTTAGCATACCTACACGAATTGCGAGGCGTGTTTTACAATAATTTCTGCGTGTAGAAAACGCATGCCACAAAGGCTTCATAATAGCCGTGCCAATATGCACTAACTGCATACCAGTCAAACCACTACACTTCAGTCATTCCTATTTGCAAGAAATAGAACTACATTGTACATAGAAGCTAGATATAGGCCTAGCAAGTGTTTTGTCAAAGTGACTTCCCCCCAGTGTTAGAAGATAACCTGAACATTGAACGTTTCTCGTCAATAGTGTACATATTAGCTTATAAGTGGACTCTAAGGTAATACTAATTCTGTTATTGTCGCTTGTATATTGTATTTTATTTATTCATGTCACATTCTTCAAGGTCGATATTTTGCCTTGACTGATATTGTTGATATTGCAGCACTGACTACGTATACTCACTTATTGTTTATATTTTGTATATTTATGAGCTTCTCGTTATTTTCAGGTAAAATAACTTATTAAAATATTCATATAATACTAAAGCTTTTTGTTTTATTTACAAATTGACTTTAGAACTAGCCCTATGGTAAATTTTAGTGCCTAAGAGCACTTCTCTGTTTGATTCACAAAATAAGACTGAATCAAAATGGTCCTTCGACAGCCGGATGTTTAAAAATACAAGTATTTTTATGAATATTTTGATAACCAATGACAGATTAATGTCATATCTCACTCTCGACTCACTATATCGAAGCTCATAATACAGTTATCTCGTAACTCGTACTATAGTTGACTCGTATATATATTTCTTGCCTCGTAAGTATAATTGTTGTCCCATATATATATTTATTGTCTCGTATATTTATTTCTTGCATTGTGGATCACAATATTCTCATGTTATATGTACATTTCTCGAATAAATTCTCACATTCAGGTAATGCAACCACTTTTATAATCAAAGTTGATTGATCCTCATTGTATTTAGCACTCTATAAATGTTAATAGTTAGAAACATTTCTTATTTTGCATTGTTGTAATTGTAAATAAAAATGACTAAGCTAGAAGATCTCAAAAGGTCTCGAGGAGGCCATAAAGGCTCTATTACTCGTATTGGCAATTGGTACAATACTCATCGCGACACAGAAACTGATGTATTCTGCTTTGAGGTTAGGCTAGAAGCCCTTAGTCTTAACTTTTCTAAATTTTGTCAAGTTCAAGAAAAGATTGAACTGATCGACCCCACAGATAATGAATTAGAAATTGTCGAAAACATTTTTTATGATTTAGCTGCCAATTTAAAGGGCAAAATAAAGAATCTAAATAGCAGCTCTCAGGCTCAAGTTCAAGGTCAATCTCCAGCACCCTTGCAAAATGTGCACTCGAGTACTCCAAATGTAAAATTACCTGAATTAAATATTCCTCAATTTAATGGTGAATTGACAAAATGGAATGCATTTTATCAACTTTTTGAAACGCTAATTTTGAATAATCAATCACTCTCTGATATTCAAAAGTTAATATATTTGAAATCATATTTAAAGAACGAGCCTCTCAACTTAATTGATACATTGCAATTAACGTCAGATAATTTGCAAATTGCTATTGACACTTTAAAACAAAGATATGATAATCAGTTATCTATAATTTTTGCTCATATAAAGAAGTTATTAGACGTACCACCCTTAAGTAAAGTAACTGCACAATCATTAAGGGATTTTATGGTTCAAATTAAGCAAAACTTTGGTTCATTTAAAAATCAAAATATTCCTGTCGAACATTGGGATTTGATTTTGATTTACATTTTCTCTAATAAATTAGACTATGGCACTAGAAAGGCTTACATGGCTGAAAGAGGTTCTTTCTCAGGAGCAACCGCTCATGCAACGTTGCCAGTTTTTGGCGATAATGCAGATGAATAACACCGCCCCGACAATAGTATATTATTTTATATGGAGGAAAAGTAATACTTTTCAT